>SNQJ01S0037907.1:98149-144412 GCA_010110895.2 Picea sitchensis
GAGTAACCAAGATTTCTTATAAATTATTTCACCTCCCTATAACTATAAGTGAGTCTTATAATCCATCTAATTCCTCTATTTGTGTTGCAAGAAACACACAATATCTTTTTTGTTAGTGATCTCATATAGGTCCTAGCAAAGGCCCCAATTCTAGAATGTTCACTCACTTTCTTGGACAACAAGCATCAATGAATCAAAACTTCATAATTTGGTCATTAAATTCCCTTGTGCATGCATATCTTGTTGATCAATTAGTTGCACATACATCAAATAAAGCGATACAAAGTTCACAACTCCAACTTCCCCTAGATTGGAATTTATAGTTCTTGTTTGCCCCCCCATGTTGTCGTTCATTCACCGAATAGGATGGCGTAATTACTCTTCCTCTCAATTTAATGTGGGGTGAATGGGGACTCTAGTAAATTGATAATGGAAAGGGGTAATGGGAGTGATTGTGACGCCCTGCTCAAAGAAAGATGGTAGAATTCTTCCTAGCCTAGGGTTTCCTTCTCCCATTGAAAGACATTCATGAAGACAAATCTATGAGAATAAAACAATGGAGTGCCTTCTATATTAGTTGAGTGAGTGATTCTATTATAGTAATGATCACAATATTCAATGTCGCATCTGAGGATAAACACTAGCTAGATGGTGCAGTAAATCCTGGGGACACATACAACTTGCACTCATTGCAACTACATCAACAAGCCCAAGATCTACTTACAAACAGATCAAGATCGGGTAGGACATTTGATGGGAAAGATCAAAAAATCCCCCAAGATCCGTAGGCTATAGCTTTGATCAAGATAAGGAAAATCACATTTATACCTTCAAGTTCCATATGGAATATTTAGTTTTTATTCTTTTCTCGCGATCTTTAGTATACTACCATTCTCTTGCAAAAATTTATTTGAATTCTATTGATGGCTTTAGTATACTACCATTCTCTTGCAAAAATTTATTTGAATTCTATTGATGGCCACTCAAAGGCTATTACAATGGGAGTCAATGACATCGAGAGGAAGCCAATGAACACTTCCATATTTGAAGTGCCTAGCCTCCATGCCACGGATTTCAATATCTCTATAATATTTGGTCTCATATAGGGCATATGTCATGTATCAAGGAGCACCATAGAAACCAACACATCTTTAACAAATATCTCAGGACAATTCCAACCATACATGGGCATACATGTTGAGTTCCATGTACAAATGCAATAGAAGATAGGTGCCAAATATACATATAGAATGGATAATGTGGCTAATATAATTGAACTTAGGTAATGTATGAAATGAAAAAAAAAAAAAGTAATTCCAAACTAATGCAAGTCATTAGTAGCATTAACCAAGTTAAGAAACTATACCGACAATGCACAAGAGAAAATATGTTGAAAATTTAGGACATTATGAAAATCCATCCTATTGAAAATATTCTCACCTCGAAAAGAGGCCAAATAAGAGATAAAAATTATTGATTGGGAATGCAGAGAAGCTTTCTGTATGTTTTGAAAGAGAAAACTAAAAACAAAATTCAATTGCACTCAATTAATGTGCACAAGAGAGAAAAATTGTGAAAATTACCTATATAGTCCATAGCTTGAAAGGAAAGGACTTATAAGATATGATGAGGTGTATATTTTCATTATTTCATCAAAATATTGTTGTAATTTAGAGAAGAAAACTTTGATAGTGAAAAAAAATAAATCGATATAACACATATTTATCCCTTCTTTAATAGGCCTTTATCTAGTCTCTTCTTTTCATACCTATAGGGAAATTCTTTGAATTAGATTTCCAACATCCCAAAAATTACCTCCTTGATATCGAAAAGTACTAAAATTCCTCTTAAATTCCTTTGACTAATGAATTACATTCTAAATCATATCTCCCTTGTTTAATTCAGGAAAAGGAACAAAAAGCTCATCCTTTCTAGTTTATTTAACCATGTGCTTATTGGTGTCATTATTCCCTATATTTAGCCAATGTGACACTCCACTCCTTTTATGTATGGGTCAACATGAATTGCACCAATTGCACCTGGGTTGGTTCAAAACCCTTTTAGCATACTTCTATTTTACTATTGTTCATGCATTGAGGTAGAGCCATGTGTTAGCATGACCATTTGTCCTATGACCATTAATGATGTAAACCTATATGCTGGGCTCTCTCAGGGACAATGGCCTCGAGTTCCCTAAGAGAAGGAGAAGAACTCCTTTTCTCAGGAAAAGAAGCTGCATTTCCCTTGTAAAAACCCTATAAAAGGAAGTTTGCAGGTTGCTACATATGGCGTGAATGCCTTATTCTCACAGGTTGCACCATAGCTAGGGTGCTTAGATGTCTGAGGGTTGCTCTATAGGCAAAGGGTGCTAGAATGCCTCTACACGTGGGAAAATACATTTCTTCTAATCTCTGTGGCTGAGGAGCTTCTATGGTGATGTGGCATCCTAATGGTTTGGATTTTACTCGCTCTCATGATTCAGTGGGATCATCCTAACCTCCCTCACCCCATCCCTCCCTGTCCTATAAAAGGAGAGGGATTCTCATGGAGAAATTTAGCTTATTAGCTTGTTAACTTTGGTTGGCTTGAAATTATTAGCTTGGTTAGAGTGGCTTGAGATTTTCTTTTGTCAAGATATATTGTGAGTAGCCATCAGATCCATGGTCTTAACCTGGAGCAAGAAGGTGGGGAACGTATGGATGTGCTTGGCTGGAGCACACGGCATCAAGGCCATGGCTGTAATCTCTTCATACATTTAATATGATACAACAACATGATTCTTTCCTATAAAGTTTGTTGTGTTTAATTGTATGGATTCCTTGATCACACACATAGGTTTACATTGTCTCTATATTACTATCACTTTGGTTGGCTGTGTTCTTTGCAGGTTCATCATTGTATGAGCTGTGGAACGGAGTCTAAGATTGCTATGGATGGCAAGAGGAAGCACATTTAAATGGTATGTCACCCATCCCTCTTTAGTTAGTAAATTCAATATCTAAAACTTTTAAGGAGCGCCATGTTCAAAAGTGTTTTGTTCAGATCTAGGTGGATCTAGGGAGATCAGCTTATGTCCACCCACCAATTTGTTCGATAACAAAATCTGCTACCCACCTGGGGAACGGATGGCTCTCTAGTTAGTCTAGCTCCCTTTGCTTGATTTCTTTTTCCTGTCTCCTGAAGCTCAGTGTGAGGATCCATCTGAATTCCTCCTCGATCTCGAAAGTGTCACTCAATTTCATCATTTTCAAACGTTTGTTTAGTTTTATTTATGCATTCCCAAGAATTTAATTTTCGAAATGCATTTTAGAAACACTCCATTTAAAATTCCCACACCTCCCAAGGAACCCCCTTAGGTCAACTCCTTATTCAAAGTTCTTACAGACCCTTTAGGGATTCTGACCAAGATAAGCACCAGCCTTAACTGTTTGTGTTCTGATTGGCCTTATTACCTTTTTTAGCCCAGCTTTCTGGAATGTACCGATTGAACTTTTGGAGCCTATTTCGATCTATTTACAGTCTCCTTGACATCTTTGGAGTTGCTTTTAGCCACTTTTTATTTTGGTTTTAGCGATAGTCCTTGAGTGTCTTCAATCATGTGCCACTGCTTTTAGAATTCATTTAGGGAAAGACTGATTTTCCTAAATAGTTCACTTTAAAAAGAAAAATTTTAGTTTGGGCTTCTTTGTTTTAAAAAAGTTCATTATTGGTTTTAGTGAAATCTTTGAAACAAGAAGATTTAATTTCTTGCTTTATATTATTGATTTCACAGTATCCTTGCATTTGTAGTGGAATTGCATGATTCTTTGGCATTTTTTGATCTTAAATTATGAAAAAATCCCCCCCCTCATGGCCAGGGGAGCCAAGAATCGTGTATTGGCGTACAATATCTTTTGCTCATTTCTTGAAGATCTTGATATTCATGAGTTTAATATATTTTTGGACATCGTGCATATTGGATAAATGTTTTCTCCTTCTCAGAGCATAGATTTCATTGAAATGAAAAGATCGCATCTTCATACCTTTGCATAATTTTGAGCTCACAAACAATTCATTGTCCTAATGATCTCTCCCTTTGAGTAAATAAATATCCATAGAATAAAGCGCCTTTATAAAACCTGATTGTGACATTTTATAATTTAGAAACCTACATTAGATTATTTTTAGGGCTTTGGAATAGGTGGAAAAGATAACTTCCAAAGTTGCAAACAAACATAACTTTGGTTAGGAGTGGTTAAACCTAATCAATTTACATTCTTTCCCAGTCCCTTCTATAATACAAGCAATAAGATTGAGACTGCTATTTAATGCACTCCTTCTGGTTCCAGATTACATGTATTTGGCACAATTTTGAGGCTACAATGATGATTTATGGAAGCCTGGTTGATTTCTGCCAGATACCCCGGCCTGCACATGGATCGGACTTCAAACTGCTTCCCTGCACCAGAAGTGGATGCTGGTAAATTCTAGTGGGCTCATCTTTAGGCCGCCCTGCTAATAAGGACTGGACAGGCATTCCATGGGACTGGAATCGAGCAAGGGCCAACCCACCACGCCTCCTTGAGGGTACCCACATTAGTGGTGATTTGCACCAAGGTGGAAGTCCCATTAAGTGCCTACAACGGACCCTTTCCACCATTTCTCTGATTCACTTCTCATACTGTTCCTGGGAGCCGCTGATCACCACCACAACTAGGGTGCCTACCAAGAGGCTTGGTTTTTACTGTTTGCTCGGATTTTTAGCATAAAGTTGTTTGTTTTCCCAGCAAATTTATGGATTTAGCCACCATGCCCCTCGAATAATGTTTGAAGGAACTCTGGCCCAGTGGAACCCTTTATTTTCCTGGTAAGTCAGTCCCTACATTGCTACTTTTGAGCCTCCAGTCTGCCTGTTTGGTTGGATGGCCAAGAGGGAGCCGCTTCTTCACCTGTGTAATCCTCGAGACGCGCCAGTGCCTCAGCCATGCCACTTCCTGTGCCACCCAACCTATGATCCTTCACCTTCTTCACCATGGTTCTTCATTTTCATTAATGTCTTCTTCCATTTCATCTTCAATGGAAAGTTCCAAGGTTTAGCAACCCGTGAATAAAGAAGAAGAAAAGAAGAATAAGAAGAAGGCACGTGGGTTGATCCAACTTCTCAATCGCTGTAAAACATGCTGGAAAACAACCAGCCACTGTTACTCGTGCTGGGAGTGCTGATGATGTCAAGATCCCAAACAACCCATAAGCCCAAATACCCCTACAGGCTTTGCAAGGGAAGCCATCTTCTTGAAGGATTGCCCCTGCTCTACCTGGGTTATAGGATGTATGGTCTATACATCCTCACCAACCCATGTCACACCAACAAATATACCTGAGGACTTCCGCTTCACTCAGTCGCCACGCATATATAATTAAAGAAGATAAGTAGAGTCAAGTTCCTGTGCTTGTTATGAAAAGGGATTCATCTAAATCATCTTTTCCCTTGTATGGACAAAGACTCAAAATTACTAGAAGACATGAATCTGCTTACTACAACCCCAACTCACGCTTTATCGTAAAGCTTCAACCCCACCTATAGTTGATGGAATGATCACCTCAGTCCCTTCACCACCATTAATCCGCTGATTCGCGTCATCAACTGACTGCATCCTTAGTTGAACCAGCTTTGAAAAAAGGGTTGATCCGATACCATCCTCAATCAATCCCACTCTTCCCTTGAAGAGTACCAAAGTGACTGATCTAGTCTTGTTATTGGTCAGTCCCACTCTTCATTTGAATAGTGAAACCCGAGTGGTCGATCTGGTTTTTTCATCGGTCGATCCTACTCTCTCCTTAGAGAGTAAACCTGATACTGCCTGCGTTTTTCTCGTTGATACAGACCTACCATGCCGGGGATATCTCCCTCTTCTCCCAGAGGACCCTGGCCCAAGTAATGAGACCATCCATTTTGATTTGGGTGTTTAATCAGGATCTCGCTTCCCTCTATCTCTTTCTAGATTACAGGCCTAGGGCTCCGGGACGCCTTCGGACAAAGGATAGGATTTAAGGTTCCATCCATAGTATTTCTGTTCCTGAGTTTGGCAAGTTTAAGTTATCCTCCCACTTGCACCACCACATGCATAGAATTGCTATCTTTAATGTAACTACTAACCTTTAGGGACCTTTTCTCAGTTTCCTATAACTTTTGGGAGGAAAATTGTCTTTATTGATGTCATGGTAATTCAAGACCCCTTGGATTCTTTCTACTCCTCAAGGTAGATTTGCCCATGCCATGAAATCTATTGTAAATTACTCTTTTTCTGTAGATATCTTTCCCCTACTATGGATGGGTTGGGGATCACTGACCAACTTTCATTCATTGACCTCAACTAGATTGCCTCCCTAAATCGTTCTTATACGTAGACAATATCTCCCCCACCACAAGTCAATTATATAATGAACTGCCCCATGTGTTCAACCCCTCACAAGAGGGAATATTTCCCTTCTCCTAACATAGATCCAGTAGTTGACATAGTGATCTCTTCAATAGGGTTGTCAGAGCCTGATCTCTTTACTCCTGTGGACTGACATGGTGTCCTTCCAGAGTGTTTCTTCCTTCCAGTGAATAACTCCTGGAATCCAAGGATCGAAGTTTTGTCCCTTTGACATGGTGTCATTCCTAGCATTTTCCCTTGGAATCCAAGGCATCAAGAGAGTCCTGAGATGCTTGTGGTTCTCGAGGGGTAACCCCTGCTTAAAATGAAATGAGGTCTTTATAATGGTTTTTTATTTCAAGCCTCATAAAAATGAAACCACTTCCTGAGGATAGTTTTATATGCTCCTGGGCAACCTGCTAAAAATGAAACAGAGGGTCTTTGAGCATGGTTTTTGATTTCAGTTTCAAAAAATGAAACCACTTTTAAGGATAGTTTTGTGGGTTCTCATTTAAACTCCCTGCTAAAAATGAATGTAGTAGGTCTTTGAGCATGGTTTTTGATCAAGCCTCGTTTAAAAATGAAACCACTGAGATAGCCATGCCTCTCATGGTAACCTTGCTAAAAAAATGAAACAGAGGTCATGAGCATAGTTTTATTCTCTGTGACAAGATTGTTAAAAAGTGAAATAGAGGCCATGAGCATATTTTCTCTTATTTGTGGAAAGTTCGTTAAAAAAAATGAAACCACCCGAGATAGCTTGGCCTGGAAACTCCTCAAGAAAATGACAGAGGTTACTTGAAAGCATAGTTCTTGTTCTATGTCAAGCCTGCTAAAAAATGAAATAGTTTTCCTCTTCTCTATTTGAGTCAAGTCCTTCTGCCTAGATTTTGAAGCTTCATTTCATTCTTTTTTGTAGTTGGATGAAACGGTTTTTAAATTGCCTCAACCTCCTGACTCATGCTTGAAGTTACTTTGGATTTTTGGTTAGCCATGTACCCAACTATCCATGAGCCATGCTAAAGTCACAAGGTTAGTTTTATATATTCAAGTTTCTTGTGTAAAATGAAACTATCAATTTCAAGTGTGTTTCCTGTCTAAGTTTCTGTGTAAAATGAAACAGTCCAGTTGTGTTATTTTGTTTAGTTTTGCTTCTTGTGTAAAAATTAGTCTATCCTGCTATAGTTTAGTTTTGTTTCTAAGTTTGTATAAAATGAAACAATCCTGAAAGCTTATTTGTTCTTTCTCGTGTTCGCAAAAACATGAGAATGTAAGAAAGTATACTTTTATCACTTTTTTCGACTCAGAAGGTTATATGAAAAGGAACCTCGAGTCCCCTTTAAGCTCTTTTCTGTGACTCTCTAAACATGAAAGATTGCTGTTTAATTTGTTCTTTTCTATCAGTTAAAGTACTTTGAAGAAAATGTCTCATGGAGCTGAGAAGCCAGATCTCTCTTTCTATCTCTACTTATCACTTTACAAAAAGGAAATGAGTTCTTTTAAGTATGTTTTTCAGACTTGCACCATGAAAAACCTTTGAGTTTTATCTCTTTGGACTCATAAAACATCTAAAGGCCTACATGGATCAACCACTCCCTTCCTAGGGGTTTTGTTAAACATAATTTAGGACTCGGGCCCAAGGATGTTTCAAGAGACACAAGCATACATGTTATCCTCCCTCAAGCTTCATGAAAATAAAGAGAGGTACTCACGAAATGGTGGGGGAAATTGGGAAAGAAACGTGTCTAAAACCCATTCCATGGAAGAGTCACTTTGAACATGGTGCCTTTCTTCACTCACTTTGTGGCCCAGTTGAAAATCCACTTAACTCTTGATGATACCCTTTATAAGATTTCATAAAATTGGTTTTGATCCCTGCTGTTGAGCTCTGTGATTTCTAAGATATTTGTCATACTACTACCAATATCCAAAATAAGTTCAACCCAGGAATCCTTCTATTGCGTCGACCAAACTCTCCAGTCCTTTAAGCCTCCTATTTCATTGGCCATCCCTGAGTCAGTCCCAAATCACTTGTTACTCTGATTCACATCAAATCTTGTTACTTGTTCTATGTCATTGATACATATAAGGTTCTCTCATGATGTAAGTCTTTTTCCTGGTCAGGGACTCAACCTGGTCATCCAGAATTAGACTTTAGAAATTCAATTGGTACCTTGAAAAACCTGCATGCCTCTAAATGGTGGTAGTTTCCTCAGCTCTGACAATGGTTTTCATCATTGACCCCTGACTGGAAGATTCCACTTCTGAAAGTGTCTGAATTTCACCATTAATTCACATTCACAGATTGTACTAGTGTAATTTAGAGCCATTGATTACTAATGGTGATTTCACTTGTTAGCAATGGAAGGCCAATTAATGCATCTAAATAATAAAGTGGTTTCACCATGTTCAACTTCAACACATGTATCACATGGCTAGATCTGCATCATGGAGTGGGTAGATGAACTGAGTATTTCCTCTATGGGATCCTGTGTTGGCATGGAGAGATATCTAGTTTGTGACTGCTGTATAGATCCTACATTGTAATGTAATGCTCAATTTGAGGCCTCAACACACAGGATCCATTACTGAATGTCCGGTACAGGTTCAAATTCATTCCCAAATTGCTAGATCCACAAATGTATTTTGGTATATAAACAGATTTGAGTCATAATGGCATTGGGATCCAGTATATGTTTGTGGCTAGTGATATGTCTTACTTGATACAGATATCTGGACAGTTTGACATTTTATGCTTTGAGTCATTTGTATCTGAGTATGGGAAACGCTCATCTCTAATGATGATATATGAGACAATCAGATTTTGTTTGTTACATGTGCTCACCACACTGCTTCTTTGTCTCATTATATATACTGACAGTATTTCTGCCTATCACCTATTCTAACTTCATACTTTGGGGACTTTCATGAGAATATTTTCTATCATCCTAAGGACTTAATGATGTAAACTCATATGTTTCCTCTTCAGAGGGCTTTGGCCTGAGTTCTCAGTAGGAAGGATAAAGAACTTTTCTTGATATAGTTGCATTTTCCCTTAAAAAAGTCCCACAGAAAGAAGTCTGCAGGGTTACAGAGAGGCATGCTGAATGCCTTTATTCAGAAAGCCAAATTCACAGCTTTGGGGTGGAGATGTCTGCAGGTTTCTATAGGCAGGGTACAGAATGCTCACACGTATGGGAAAAATAAGTGTTTCTCAATCTCCAGAAGGAGAAGCTCAGTGGTGAGGTGTGGTGCATCCAATGGTTTGATCTTACTCAGCTTCATGGATTCAGGCAATGGGATCATCCTAACCTCCTCACCCTTTATCCCTCCCTCACCTATAAAGGAGAGTATTTCTCATGGAGAAATTTAGCTTGGTTAGTTTTGGTATTAATGGGAATTATTAGCTTGAATAGAGTGGCTTGAGATTTGCTTTTTCAAGATACATTGTGAGTAGCACGATCCATGGTTCCTAATCCTAAGGGGCATGTGTGGGAATAAGAAAGTTGGAAGGGAACTTGGTATACTCAAGGCCATGGTTGTAATCTCTCTCTTTCATACATCATCATGAGATACATCAATATGACTTTCTCCTATAAAACCCTGTTGTGTTTTATTGCATGATCTCTGACTATATAGGTTTGAGAATTGAGTTGGTACATTACTTATCACTTAATAATGGGTCTCAAGTGCCCACCTTTTATTGTATGATTCCTTGATCACATACATAGGTTTATATTGAGTTTATGCTATTACTATCACTTTGGTTGGTTGTGTTCTTTTGCAGGTTCATCATTGTATGAGCATTGGAATGGAGCTAGGATGGCGATGGCAAGAGGAAGCGACATTTAAACGGTATGTCACTCATCCCTCTTTAGTTAGTAAATTCAATATCTAAAACTTAAGGAAAGCGTCATGTTCTGGTGTGTTTTGTTCTAGATATAGGTGGATCTAGGGAGATCAGTTAGTGTCCACACCTACCGATTTGTCCGATAACACCATGTCACCTTTTTTGGTTTTTATAAATAAAAACTTCAAAAAATTATTGTAAGAAGAAAATTTTAGCTATTTTTTCAGAAACTATGTCTTTATTTTTTGTCTTCTCTTTCTATAAACTCTTCAGTTGTGATTATGATTTCATATTATAAAGAGATATAGAATTACATTCGAATTTATTTCCCTTACAACAACATTTACTATTTTTAGGTTTAGTGGTGCTTGCATAGGCCTAAGGCTATGACCATTCGTTCCTATCATAAGATTGCAAGGGGCCATTTAAATGGCCACCTTGTTGCTTAAAAGTGTCATTCTAGCAATTACTCAATGAGATATAAATAAAGGAGTATTCCAACATGGTTCTTCCCAAGGCCTCATGGAAGCCCATCTTAAAGGCAGTACACAAGGTAATTTGATCCCTCTTAATGAATATCTTGATGATATTCAAGATTTCCAGTGTTATTCAATTTGCGATAATCTAGAAAAACACACTATTTGGGTACTTTGTGGATTGTATCCCACTAGAAGTTGTGATTAAAGTCTAGGCCAAGGAAGCATTTTAACCTTAGGGATGGATTTGCATGACTATCTATAGTATGGCTAAGAGATTTTTTCAATTCTCCTTTGAAGAATAAAATCATTGTCATGAAGTGATATCCTATGGCCCTTGAATGTGTCCAAACACCCTAATCATTTTTACTAAATAGCATGAAGAATTATCCACTAAAGAATCATTCGCATTGTATTGACTAGTCTAGGTGGAATTATGATGACTTCCTAAACAATTATGGGATTTTATTGGAATGAAAATATACCCTAATTGGAAAGGTCATATGTAATGAAATGACTCAATTTTTCATGTGTTCCCTCAAAGAAGGATTTGTCTTAGGCTCAATATTTCAAAATATCTAAAATATTTTTTGTACATCCAAGGGGGTAGAGTTATTCAGTAGCTAACACAATACATCAATATCCCCAATGCCTACTTTATGTTCTAAAGTCCTCATCATAGAATAAAATAGTGTTCTATGCTAGGCATGAAAGGTTAGCTAGATATGGGGAATTTGGATTGTCTTGGCCCCCACAAGGGCTCAAATCTCACATAAGTGGTTGATTCACCCCTGCAAGGGTGGTCAAAGGTGATAGAACCATCATGGTTATCAATTCGAGCCAAGTGTCCTCAAGCCCCCTCTAGATAAAAACCAAAATAGTGTCCCACCCTCGAGTGATGACTATTGGTTTTTGGAATTATGGGTCTTGGATAATTCCTTTGGAAGCATTCTTTATTCAAACATTGTCATATGTAGCAAAAACTAATACACTTGTACCCCTGGCCTCTAGAACAACAAGTTACACCCATTATGCCTCACTACTATAACAATTATGGATGTACTAAAGTTGTTATTAAAAAGAAGGCTCCCCACACCCAACAAACCCATCCAAACCCATCTTGTCCCATCTCTACAACCCACTCTAAGTCCTAAGAATCCTACCAACTATGTGGCTATAAGACATCCACCTAGTGCCTCCCAAACCACTACTTTATGGGTAAGTGGGGGTCATTGGGCCTAATTTCCACCCTTGCAGTTGGATTCTTCTCAAACAATGGCTAATGATGACACCCACAAAAGGTCATGAAACAAAGGTTTGAATGACGGTTCCCCACCCTAGTTGTAGACTATGAGATCTCCTAACCCATTTTATAATCTATTGGTGTGGAAAGGTAAGGAGACAATATATTTTCATATTAAAGGTTTCTGATTAAGGTAATATCATCGAACATATATGGGATTACTTACCCCTATCGTAAATCCATGGTTCAAAGTAAGAAATGTTTTAATTGAGCTTGATCTTTTGTGTTTATAAGAAGTTAAAGTAATTGTTTTTTTCTTAAACTAACCATTTAAATAATATGGTCAAATTATGTTTTATTTTTCACTAACCATTATGAAGGAAAAGTTGTATTTGCAACCCTAATTATCCAACATTGGAAAAACCAAACAAACTATGTTGGATGGTTTTTGTTTGATTTCAAAGATCATGCGTTGGACCTAGACAACATTTATGCACCAAATGATGTTGGAAATAGGGTGACTATGTGGTATTGGTTGGTGAAAGAGCCTCTAAAGGCTTGCTTGTTATTTTATGGTGACTTCAACAATGTATAGATGTAAGAAGACAAGGAGAGCCTTTTAGTATATCATATCCCCTTGAAAGAATAGATGGTCTAGAACAACCTTAAGGGTAGATTATACCTTTATGACCCTAATAAGTTTTTCTGCCAAGATTGACTTGAATTGTGGTTCATGTGGTCAAATTTTCATAAGGGAAATAAGTGGGTCCTTGAAAGAGTGGATGGAGTTATGTTATCTAAACAAAGATTATTTTTATTTGATCATGAGGGAAAAAGGTTAGTTTAGGTGTTGAGAGAATTCACCTTATCTAGTTACTAGTCGATTGTTTTTTTTCAATGTTTGGAGCCTGGACAAGCCCAAGTTTTGGAATACATATTTCATGTTGAACACGTCACATTTAAAGCATGAATCATGAATTGAAGTTAAAAAAATAATTTGTAATTTTATCCCATGTCCCCAAGGGATTAAAGGATTCATTCTCTAGTGGGACGACATCATAAGAAGGGTAACCACCTTTTTTATGGATTAAGGAAAGGTACTTGTGATAATCGAGAGAATAAAACACAAAGAAGTATTGTATGAATGAGAACAAGTGTCGATGATATTACCACTAAACCATTTTAGTGAGAAAATTTAGTCTAAGAAGCTAAGTTAAGAGACTCACTAAAGGTAGAATAGGCATACAAGGAACCAAATTAGGACCTCATTTCAGTTGCTTAAAACTGAAGAATAGTCCTCTATGTAATGGTTATTGAAGCCTTCTTCTATCTCATATGCATTATAATAGTGCAAGGCCTTATCAAATATATTTCAATCTCTAACATTGATGGTTGTTAGCTAGTGAATTCTCACTTCATGGGTGACTCTTTTATAACCATCATTGAAGAAAATCAAACTCTAGACAACATCATGGACTACCTATAGTTTTTCTTTTATGCATATAGGTTTAACTACAAATGGACAAAACCTAATGTATTGACAAATTTAGAAGGATGTCCCTACTAGTCCAAGGATGGGCTTGATTACAATGTGACCAAGTGTTTAAATTCTTCATAATTTCCTTTACATCTAAAGCTTCCCCAAAAGAGTTATGGGAAGTAGTGTTGTTAAGAGTTGAAAAAAAATTGGTAAATGGATCATTAAATCTCTATCTCTCGTAGGAAAATTCCAAATGTTAACCAAGGTGTCAGTTGCTATCCATGACTGCTACTCATCATGATTGATACCTTCTTCCCACACTTATGCCAATCTAGAAAAACTTGTAATGAATTTAATATGGGTTGACTCCAATGGAGATGATGGTTTTAATAATGTTAAATGAAGCCTTTGTTGCATCCTTGAGGAGAAGGGAGGAATGGATATTTTTGCCATCCAAACACAAGTCCAATCTCTTTTCTCCAAATGGGATATCAAAGTGATAGAAAGAAAGGAAACATGAAAGAGATTTCTCAGGAATTGCATCACCTCATTGAGGGTCTCTATTGGTTACAACATATGGAGTAATCTAAAACTTAAACCCATATTGACCACTCCAACACCTATCTAAGTGGAGGTTACTTTTGTAGACAAAATCATTTCTAAATATTTAGAGGCCATCAAACATATATTAGTTTAGAAAAATTGACTCCCTCAAGGATGGGAATTCTTCAATTTACCACTATCTATAGAGCTACCAGGTAGTTATTTAGGATAGAAATCCACCTACTAAAATCTTCTATTTCTTACTAAAGAGACTATATAAGAAAGGAATTAGGGTCCCAGATAACCTCTATGAAAATCAGTTCGAGATTGGAAGAATTAGGAGGCATTAAAAATAGATTCAAGGTTATCTTTATACACAAGATTATTCTACAAAATTTTCATCAGATGATCTCGAACAACTTCTTTCCTTGGCCTTCCAAGGCCATAGTGTTGGGTTAATATTGACTCGGTCATACATTCATTGATTCGATCATTGTTGGGTTTACCATTAGTGCTTTATGAGCCCATGGTATTTGGTGTAAGTCTTTTCATGTCTTTGTATGGCCATCCATGTCCTTGTATGCCTATCTCCACACTATGCATGTCTATGCATGACTATATCCACTATATGCTTGTATTTTCATAGCTATCTCGAGGCCATGAATGTCTTTTCATTGTAATCTAATTATGGTAGGAGTAGGGAAGGATGTTGGTAAAGATGTTGGTAGATGCTTCTTGCATCATTTTATCAAGAATATAGTGGATCGACGTGGAGCAGACGAAGAAGTGCATTAAGGAATAAGTACTCAATGAATGAGTGCTTTGGCTCACTATATTTGGAGCAAGGAGGTATGTTGGTAAAGAAGTCGGTAGATGCATCTTGCATCTTGTCCTCGAGCATACAGTGGTAAGATAAGTACTTGGTCCATGTAATTGTATTTGGAGAAGGAGGGATGCTTGCAATGAAATAGGTTGATGTTTCGTAGCATCATGTGCATGGGCATATAATTGTAATTATTTTTATGGAGTTGGATTTTATCATTGTTGGCACAAGCAGCAGACCCATGGTTCAACGCCACAACAGTGCACCAACAAAACCCTAACTACCGGCCCTTTTGGCAACACTTGCGAAGCAGATGAAGTCTCACCCGAGGTAGAGTCAAGGGTGGTTGCAGGACTCAGGTGTCTGCAACCTTAGCTGGGAAACAGATCTTTGATTATAACACTTAATAGAGAACTTAGCATCATTAGTTCATCATTATTTACCCAATATATACTTCGCAGATAAAACAGAGCATCACGTCATTCACCCTGATCTAATGTATTTAAGCACTTAGCATAAAGAAATGGATCAGATCTAGCAGATTCAAGCACTAAGCACGTTCACCTATATCAGATCTAACATCCAGATTCATCATAAGAACAAAGCATAAATAGATCTATCTATCTATCTATATCAATCACTTAGCAAATAACACATAAATGCACCAACACATCGCACAAAGCAGAATAACACAGTATTTATGTGGTTCACCCCCACCCTGGGGCTACGTCCACCAACTCTTCTTCTTTATTAGCTTCAATCAGTCGTCTACATGCACAGAGACACAAACACCCTACTCTGCATAGGACAGGAGATCTGCGTGCACCTCACCAGATCCTCCTTCCCCGAGCTAGGTCTAGCACAAAGCCTTTCACAATCTGTTACAACCACTTGCACTTAGCTCTACAGTTTCTCACAATATGGGCAGAGCATCTACAAGCCATACTTGCACTTAGCTCTTAGATTATTGGCCTCACATCACATAGATGCATATTCCCCTCCTCCTTACATTGCCTAGACATCTATTTATGCTTTACAAAATAAGCCTAAACATGGGTAAACCCATGGACCGACATCCCATACCCATTACATATTCCCAAATCCCAAAAAGGACCCAAAAAGGGACCAAGATCCCGCGATCTCTGCTTCGTCCTGCGCTCCGTCTTCGATAGGCTGTGGAAGTCCCAAAATAGGTCAAACTTGACCAAGGATCTCCCAAAACTTGGTCAAGGGCCTACAATCACATGTAAATGAGAATATGGTTGTAAGACCTATTTAGGCATTTGTACCCCCGACTTGATGGTTCACTAGTATAAAGTCTAGATATAGACCTAGTTGATAGGGGGGCATGTTGTATTCCCCATACCCAGTTTATAAACTTTGAGGGGGGTAGGTATTAATCCCAAGTCATGTTTAAAGAGGGGAATGTTGGATTAATCTTGACTTGGTCATAGGGTCATTGATTCGGTCATTGTTGGGTTTACCGTTAGTGTTTTATGGGACCATGGTATTGGGTAACCCATGGTATTTGGTGTGAGTCTTTTCATGTTGTTGCATGGCTATCTCCACACCATGCATGTCTTTGCATGGCTATCTCGAGTCCATGCATGTCTTTGCATTGTAATCTAATTCCAATAAAGAAATTAGGGTTGTAATTGATTAAGCCTATTTGATGGCTTGAGATACTCCATTGTAAGAATCCTCAAGTGGCGGTGTTGTCCTGGCTTGGCCAGTTTGGCCAAGGTTATTAATAGATATCTAGAGGTGTTGGTTCTCTCGGTTAAGGTTTTCTAGGATGAATATTGGCTCTACGTGCATGCTTTATTGTTGTGTTATTTCTCTCTCAGTTTCTAACACATAGGCTTGGTTCAAAGTTTAGAGATTGAACAAAATAAAATGTTGTTACAAGTCCAATTCGGCCTACAAATACAAATGGATTCTAAATAACACAAGTTTGAGGGAAAGTACAAGAAAATTTGGAGAATTATGTCTAAAGAGAATACTTGGATTTATCACATGAAATCCATTTGGAAGTGGCACTTAAATCCCAAAAAAACTTGTTTCACTTTGTCCTTAATGCATGGTGTTATTCCAACAAGGAAACACTTGAAATACCTAGTTATTTTTCACCCCAAATGCCCATTGTGTGGCAAGAATAAAACTCTAAAACACTTGTTTTGGATTTGTAAATATTGAATTAGCTTGGGCATGGGATTATTCTTTATCACTCTTTGTTCCCATCCAATATTACCTAGAAGGCCACCCTGTTGGGTGATTCTCTCCCTTAGGCCGTAGATTTTCAAATATGATGGCATTGGATTAAAGTTGATAACTTATATCATCTTTAGAAAATACGAAATGAATGTTTATTCACACAATCACAACACAACATTGATTTTTAACTAGCAAGAGTGGTCTCTAATATATGTCCACATATTTTTGCAGATCCACATGTAGACATATAAGGTGGATATGGAAGTATCTCACTTGTGCAACTTGATGGACTATTGGACTAGTGCAACATGCACTATGAGCAGAGTTCCTCCTTAACGGAACTCTCTTGTGCACTTTTCATAGTCTTGAACTTCAAGCAATTGTAAACAAGAATGTAGAGTAGGTTGAGCTATAAGAGGGTTCAAACACAAGAGAAGGAGGTGGCCCCCAAGTGATATGCCCTTATGCATATGGAATGCATTTATGTGTGGTATTTATTTTCTCAGTAAGATTTTTCTAAGGTTTTCTCCTTTTATTTTATTTTGATCAAAAGCAGTTAAGTTGTTACCAAAAACACGGTCAACTTTAAGAACTCTCCCAATTTTGTAATTCATTATAAATATGAATAGAAATGAGTGTACAATATGTGTATATTTTAAAAATATATCTTCTCTTGTGTTCTTTTATTGTATAATTTATCATTATTGTCCCTTTGGTTGTATCAATAACTATATGAGCATTCATTCCTTAGACCTCCTCAATTTTTTTTTAATCCACTCCCTCCTCTATTCATCTTACATAACCTAATATGGATCTTCTCCTCCCATATTCATCTTTCACATCCTAACAATTACCCATTCCCTCCTCCTTTAGGATTTTGCAACCTTCTTTAACAAGAGTTGAGGGATAAAAAAATGATTTGATTCCTCCTCTTTCAGTATTTTACAACCTTCATTGCCAATATGTGGGGGATTACATAGGGGTCCACTCCCTCCTCCTTTAGGAATCCACAACCTTCTTCATAAAAGGAAACAAATCAATATTTTCAATATTTCCTAGCTCTACATACACATGATATTTTAGCAACAACATTTCTTTGGAGTCATTTCTTCCAAGTAAGAGTTATTTCAATTTTGAAATTCTTCCGCACTACAAGTTCCTACATAGGATGTGTTTCTTGGACTGATGGATCCATTCCATCACTTCACTCTCAGTGCCATCCCCTTATCGTGTGCCCTTATCAACTGTAAGGATATACCTTCTCCTCTACAAGAAATGACCCAATCTCAACTTCACCCCTTATTTTCCTAGTTTGACACCTATGCTAGAGAGATTTTCATATGCATCAACATCACTAATAATCAAGAATTTATCCTCCATATTAAGCACCTTTTTAATATTCTCATGCAATATCTACTCACAATCTAATATGATGGTGTTATATTTGGTAGCTCTGAGGTACTTCTGCATTGGCAGCATCTAGCATGCGGAAGTGATCGAGCACATTTCTCCCTAGTGACTTTATAATGTGTTTTCATAAAGTAACTTTATAAAGTGATTTTATAAAGTTGGGTCTTTTATTTTTTTTAAGTGTAAAAGTGACTTTATGATGGTGTGGGTCACTTTAGTGACTTAAGTATCCTCAATGAATGATTAAGTTGTGATCGTTGATCTCATGAGGGAAAGATCTAATATTGAATGTCAATCTCATTGGAAGACCAAGGGTTAGGGCAGTTACACTTTTAAATTAGATAAAGGCATCTCATGAGGGAGAGGGGCGCACTTTTGAGGAGAGAAGAGTGGGAGGTGAAGAGACACATTTCCCAAGAGAAATTTCTTTCTTGGAGGGAAAGAGTAACAACAGAGGGAGTTGGCATGCATCCCTAGTTGAGGGATATGCATGCATTCCAAGGTAGAATATTGCATTTATTGTTGTTTGTACTGTAGATATAGGAGGAGGCCATACAACAGAGATTGTTGGTTGTACAACAAAGGAAAGGGCACATAAATCAACGGTTGTTTTATCAGCTGGTTCACATAAATTTCTAGGCACTTTTGTTGATTTTAGACTGTTCTGCAAGGGACATGATTGTGTTATACTTTTGTGGAATGATTTCCTAGGAATTTTTTATGTTTTTGCTGACTGTACTAGGTCATACAGTTGTGGCACAATTTCCAAGACAATATTTTGTTTCATTTTCCTAGGAGGGTTTCTTCCTGGAAGGGAGATATGTACTTTATTTAAATGTTGTTTTCAAGGCTGTTGTAACTTTGATATTATTTCCTAAAGTTGAATAAGAATTTTCTATCCTTAAATATGTCATCTTTTCTTGAGTATTCTTCAAGTGGCATTGTCTAGATTTTTGTGACAAATGTGTAAATTTGTCTATTTTTCAGATTTATTCCGCTACTAATGGCTTATTTAATGTGTTTCTTCTCATATTTTGTTATTGAATGTTAGCGTTCTTACTACATTACAGTCCTTGGTATATTGGAGATTGAAACCAAGATTTAACTAAGTGTTAAGTTCATATTTTTCAACAGATGGTCACCCCTTTTAGTCGAATATGTAGTATGGTTCTCCCCAAGGTGTCACAAACATCGTTAACATCTCCAATGATTGAGGGAAGCACATAGGCATGACCTTGAATTTAAATGTAGATTTTTCTCAAGCTAAACAACTAGATGCTTTATCTTCTCCTCTCTCAAATCTAGCTCCATTAGCCCACTATACATATGCAGAAATAATTGAAGTTCCAAATATTTCATGGAAGACTTTTCCATATTTTGTGACCTAGTTTACCTTGCCCGCCCTAATTCCCACAACCAACATGGATTATGGTCTCATGGACACCTCCACTTTTGGTGGATCCCCTTGTCTAGAAGCTACACCAATACTTGAACATGTGGACAAAGATGGTTTTCCTTCTTAGATGGTCGCAGATGCTACATCCCCAAATGAGTTGGAAATGAAGGGAGAGTAGTTTTGCACTCCTATCATAAAAGTTGGTCATTTAGAAGAATGATGGAATAAGAGAATATTATATGGTGATACCTCTAGTTGATAATGTTGGATGTATATAAAGCCATATGATCATCACATGGTTACACCCTTTGTTACAAATGTATCCCATGCACCTTATAAGGAGTTGTGCACACCTAATTTATATGAAGAGTTTTTCCCTTTTGCATTGGCACCAAATTGAGCTACTCCTCAACTCACTAAAATTTAAATGGTTATTTGGATGTATTGAAGACATTTTTGTTCCAAGATATTTATAGAAGGGCCACTTACTCTACTCAAAATATGACTTAATTCTAGTAAAACCCCCTTTCATAGTTGTTTATGTCGTATTTAATCCTTAGTTGGTCAATGGGGTTTGAACCTATTTGAGAGGCCACTGTCATTTCAACATTATTGGGTGGCCTTGTCATATCCCTAGCTTGAGGTATTATCAATTATTCTTCTATTTTTTTCAATGTATGTTTTGTGAGTGGGTATTGAACAAGTTGAGATGCTTGAACAAGATCATCAGATAGAGGGATTTGACATTGAACGTGCCCTCAAAGAACATGTGCACCTAGAAGAGGAACATTGGAAGGGAGAGATGCTCCCAAGTGGGATTGAACCAATTGATGAGGAAGTCTTACAACATTATATTATGTCTCATTTGTGTCAAGATGTCAATTTTGTTCCTATTTCCAACCCCCAACAAAAAGGTATAGTAGAAGCAAATTAATAATTGTCCACTATGGACTACAACATACTAGATATATCATCACCTATTGGTAATTTTGTAATGGTTGTAGATCCTTCAAGTTTACTACATTGTTTTGTATTAAATATGTCTAAGAAGAACTTAATAGTCAACCATTGTTGGGTCCAACAAGTTTTATACAATCAAATAGAGCTTGAACAACATAGGATGTGTCTACACTAGGGTTTTAACACCTCAATCAAGCATGAGGCAATAAACCAGAATTTCCATCAATATTTGGGTCTCAAGAATCTTCCCATGTTGTAAGCATGCATAATGTAATGATGGATAGACTTGCTTAACAAAGTCCTACCAACATGCAAACATTTCAGACCTACACATCTAGAAAATATTTTAATTTGGTTCCAGATGTTCACTCTACTAGCGGCATATCAAGCACTCAACAATTTTCCTTTCCAGTTCCAAATATCCAAGTAAGGTCCACAACAAAAGTTCAAAAGATCAATCATGTACCAGATGGTAAATAGCAATCACATGGCATTCCTCGCTAGGGAGATCCACACATCTCTTTTTTTTCCCATTTATCACTACAACCCGTTTGGCCATATCACCAAGAAGAGCACTAGAAGTCCTTCAATCCAACAAATTCCCTATTGTTCCTCTAGCCATTTCATAATAAGAGCATCTTCATGAACCGAAGCAAGTGGATATGAGCCCATAGTCATTGATCCTAAACTCACGGCTAAAGCATGTAGGCTTCCCCCAGAGGACAACAACCCTTCTCCTAACATGGGTTTAAATCCTACAATGCCTTAATTTATCGGCGTTGGCTAATTGTTCTACGAAATGGATTTTTTCGCCGAAATCCGACGATATAAATTTACATGAATCATTATTTTTTGTTGTTCAAAATCCATTTCTAAATGCAAAAATGGATTCAACATGTTGAAAAACTCTCGTAGCACTCGGATTTTACAGAAATAATCACTCAAATCTATTAATACAACAATTTCTTGCCAAATTTCAAGCAAATATCCCAAAAAAAAATCAGCATTTCATAGAATCTTTGACCTAAAACTAATTTATCTACTCACTTAGCTTTGATGACCTAATTATTTTTTGTTTTTTACTTAAATGTTATGTCACTTTAATTTTGTCACTTTAATTTTGGTAACCCAATATAACTAAATTTAATCGATTAAACTTTTTTTTTACACATAGGGCTTTTGTTATCGTCTCATATCCTTTTTTTAATCTATGTATATCTTTTCTATATTAATATTAATATTTGTAATAACAAATTACTTTGAACAAGCCAATAACATTATTTCCATTACCTTGTTTTGGAGTCCACCCATTGAAATAATAATGGTGGTTTCCATGATATAACCTTTTTACATATTTCAATGGCAGTTTCCATGATAGAGCCTTTTTTTACATGCTCTAGGAAAGTCCCTAATCTGACAAGGCACGTTTTCACTTTGAAAATTTGTGAAAGTAACACAAATCCCGTGACGAATACCATGTGATCTTCCCCATCGTGCGCCCGAAAGGAATCCTAAAGTCATAAAGTAATGAATGGCGTATTCATAATTAGTGCCCCATTCCACTTTTGGGAATATATAATCCCTTTCTTCAATATGTGACATAATCATATGCCTTGAACGTTGACAAATGTGGTAATTTTTTCATAAACATGAACGTATATTGTGGTAATTTTTTCACAAACATTATAAGTCAAAGTTTTATGTATTTACATTAATAAAATTCTAACCATTTCCTTATACACCATAAAAACCATACAACTTCATATTACTATGACATTTATCATTTTTCATAATTATATATATATATATATATAAAAGAGATCAAACTATATTATAAGTTTATAATCACTTCCTTATACACCATAAAAATTATACAACTTCATATAATAATAATAATCTATTTTTAAGGTTATGGCACACTAAATTGGTGTATGAGACTCCCTTCGTCTAGGTATTTGACTGGTAAAGTTTACGGAGATATACATACCATATCCCCCTTTGGATTTGAACTTGTGACCTATTAGGAGGAAACACATGTTCTTAACCATTAGGTCCACATGTTATTACATATGATATTTATCATTTTTTCTTTTTTTTTTTAATAATAATAAAATATTTTTAAATCAGTAGTTAGTAAATACTTTAAATATTTTTTAAATATTTTCTCAAATAAAAAGTTAGAAATAATAATAATCTAATTTTGAGGTCAAGTTTAAGTTAGACATCAAATTGGTGTAGTATAACTTTTTATTTGTGGGACAAGGGACTCTTTCTGTGTGGCGATTTGACTGTGTGGCGATATGATAGGGATAGTCATTTAAAAACATAACCACAATAAAAAGTGACTTTAAGTCATAAAAGTAGTCAGACTTGTGAAAATGTGGTGGATGTAACAAGAACCCCAACACCATCCTTCTTTGGATTAAATCATTAGCAATAAACAACTCGTTCCTTAGTTCTCAAGACACAACAAGCCTCTTGAAAATGTTTATCTAATATAATTGTAGGTTATTAACTATACTTCAATTTTTAAAAATCTCTCATGACACACAAAGACAAGTAATTACAATTCACACCCTTGTGAAATGTTCATCCAACCCTTTCAATAAACCTAGATTGCCTCCACAATGGCCTTCAAAGTACCCAAAACCCCCATAATTGTCATCATATGATTTCTTTATATAATGGGTTCATGTCTTCATATGTGGAAGTAGAGCCTATTCATCCATCATTCCAATCTCATGTGAATGTGTGTCTCAATTACATAGTAAACTATGTTGTAATTGTTTTCTTTTATTAATATCCCAACTAACCTACACAATGTGTTTGTGTCTCTTTGCAATGTTCCCTAGCTTAACCGAGGAACATTACTAGTGGAAAATACACATAAATTCGAAAATTTTCTCCTAATTAACTTTTTGTAGCTTATCAACTATGAATTATACATAGATTTAACCATTTCGGATAATGTTATTTAAATGCAACTTCATCATGCCAACCAACATGATTGATGTGTCATCCCTAAGACAACCATGCGCACAACAACCTTTGTACTACGCACGACAATTATTTGTAGCGTGCACACAACATGATTATTACCGTGTGCTGAAACTATTCCTAGCGCGAGATGATTTGAGCACCGCGTCAGAATCTCGATGTCGTTACTACTAAATTTGACTCACAAATGTGATGAAGTACATAATTATGAACAACATGACATTCAAGCTCATGCAATTTTCCATACTAGTCAAATAGATAAATGCAACTAATAAATTTCACCACAACAATGTAAAATTCATTCTCATGCACAGAGTGAAACGCACAATAGTTGAACTCATAAATTAACACATGAAAAAAGATAAACACTTATCATTTTTCTAAAATGGTTGTGCAACCAGCTTCTTGGGAAGGACGTTCCACCCAACCATGGACTTTCTCTTTGAAATCTCAACAACAAGTCAACCTCGAGCAAGGGCTAGGAATCCACAAGAAAAGGGTATCTCTCACAATTCACTCATAGCTCAATATCCCTCAACTCATTGGTAATCTCCTACAACTATCCTAAATTCCATTAAGCTCTCTTCCTCTTGACCTTCTCAACCCAAGGAATGTACCCCTTCACTGCTCTCAGTCCATCGAGCATCCCATTCGTTTATCGGGGTCTCTCTGGCACATGTAACTAGGAATCTCTCTATTGGGAACTCAAGGGAACTCACTACCAAGAAAACTACTAGCAACAACAACAACCACTTATTGTTACAGTGCAACTCACACAAGAGTTCACTCTCCAGGCCTAACAACCTGGCTCTTCAATATTCATCTCCAAAGTGCTCCAATACACTCTAGCATGCTCTAGAATTTTCCCAACCTTCTTGCTCTATCTCATGTGCTCTCTTCCTATGATCCCTACTTGTTGCTCATTTAAAACTCAATGTGTAAAAATTGTCTGTAGTTTCCCATACTAATTTTTCCTCTATTTTGCCTGACTTGCTTGACTTACACTCTTTCCCAAACTGATTGTACTCATCCCCATGCTCTCCAATAACTAAGGGGTGTGACTCTCACACCCACCCTCTTACATGAGTTTAATGATTAGGCTCTCATACACTCAAACAAAAAATTAGAAGTTATTCCCAATGGTAAAAAAATTCAGGAAAATGGGTTGCATTAATACCCATAATTAATTTCCCCCTTGGACCCATCTTAAACACTCTCTTCTCTTGTGGAAAACTCAACCCCCATCTTTGTCCATATTCCTAGCAGTTGGTATCACGTTTTATTTATTTAAAAACAAAAAATACATTCACATATTACATTGCTTGGCCATAGCCACATTCATATCTACATTATGCATAAATTAAACTAGGGATTATAGTGGGGATGTTACATTCCCCCTCCCCTACAATTTTGCACCATCTTCGGTGCAAAAGACCATGTTGAATACATATACAAATTTACATTACATTACAATATTTATAAAAGAAAAAAAAAATCTACAATTTTTACCCTCCAACAACAATCCCAACCAAAATCTCATATTTCTCTCGACTTTTTGACTCAAGGAATGTGCCCCCTTCACTACTCTCATTTCATCAGGCTGCACCGTTCTTTTATCAGGGTTGTCATGGCAAGTGACTAGAATTCTAAGATGTGTTTTATGGAACTCTATCTGCCCAAAAATGGGGTCTTGCATTTTCAGTTTATGTTTTCTTCAAAATTGACAAAAAATTGTAAGTATTTCTCCCGCATAGTTTCTTCATGTTCCCTTGTTGCATCTTTAGGACCGTAACCGGTCCATTGAACCTTTACTATCCCTACAAATTTTTTCCTAAGCACTTTGACTTTCCGGTCCAGGATGTGTATTGGCTCCACCTGGAAATCCCCTTCGTTTTCCACCTCGATCACAGTCCAATCAATTATGTGGTTAGAGTGAGGAACGTATTTCTTTAATACCGACACATGAAATAGATTATGCACTCTCATGGATGAAAGAAATTCTAGCATGTATGCAACTGGCCCTATTTTCTCTAAGATTTCAAAAGGCCCACAATATCTTGCCGCTAACTTTGGGAAGCAACCCAATCTTAGCTAACTCTTTTTCTCTTTCACTTTTAGAAAAACATGTTCAACCACTTTAAAATCTCTAAAAACTATGTTCTTGTCTACATAACTCTTTTGTCTATCATGGAAAGCCTTTAAATTATGCCTAATCTTTGTCATTTTCCCTTCCATTTTCCTCTACAAATGCGACCCAATGATAACTCTATCTATTGGGTTATCCCAACTCACTGGTGTGTTACACTTTCTGCCATACAATGCTTCAAATGGGCTCATTTTTAATGAGGATTGATACCCACTATTGTAAGCAAACTCTACTAACTGGATATAATACTCCCACTTTAATGGTTGGTCCATTACATACATTTTGATCATGTCTTCAATGATTATGTTAGTCCTCTATGTTTTCCCATCTGACTCTAGGTGATACGATTTACTGAGATTTGAGTTTGTCCCAAAACCTTTGAACAAACATTTCTAAAAATTAGATGTGAATTTTGAATCTCTATCTGAAGCAATTTCCTTGGGCACCCCATGTAGCCTGGAAACCTCTTTCATATAGATCTCTACAATATTTTTCGCCTTGTGTGTTGTCTTTACATGAATAAAATGAGCTTTCATAGTTAATGTATCCACCACCACCATAATGGAATCATGTTGCTTCATTGTTTTGGGAAGCTTTGTAATAAAATCAATTATAACCACTTCTCATTTCCACCGAGGAATGGGAAATGGTTGTAGCATCCCTGTTGGATGTCTATGCTTTGTTTTAATTTTTTTTCATTCTAGACACTTGGCTATGTAATTAGCCACTTCTTTCTTCATTCTCAACCAAAAGTATTTGCTTCTTATGACTGCAATTGTCTTATGATATTTTGGGTTCTCGACATATGGCACATTATGCATTTTCCTTAGAGCTATATTTTTCATCTCTCCAGAATTTGGTACATATATTTCCCCTTTGTACATGAGGATTCCATCATGTTTCAGCTCATAATAATTCATTTTGTACTGTAAATTGCCTTGTTGTAACATTTCTTTTATTTTTAGATATTGTTGATATGAATTTGCAGCCTCTAAAATCTTGTCTCTTAAATCTGTCTTGTACATGTTGATGGCTGAAATATGCATTTCATGTGCTCTTTTATTCAGTGTACCGGTCACCTAATTTTCCTTTCCTTTGATATGCTTAATTTCAAATTCATAATCACTCAGAAATTCCAACCACCTAGTTTGTCTGACATTTAATATTGGTTGTCCAAACAAATTCTTTGGACCACAATGGTATGTCCTTAGTTCAAATCTTCGACCCATGAAGTAACACCTCCACATTTTTAATGCATGAACAATGGTTTCCAATTCCAAGTCATATGTAGCATAATTATTTTCATGCTCTTTTAGTTTTCTAGACTCATAACACACCACATGGTCTTTTTTACTGAGGATTTCCCCAAGCTCATCCTTGCATGCATTCATACATACTACAAAATATTCATCTGTATCAACAATATTTGATATGGGTGAACTTGTGAATATGTTCTTCAACTGTCGAAATCTTTCTTTACACTTGGATGTCCATTCAAATTTCACTCCCTTATTTTGCAAAGAAGTGATTGAGCTTGCAATCTTTGAAAACCATTTTATGAATCTTTGGTAATAACCGGCATGAACCATAAATAATCTAACCTCTGTCACATTTCTTGGCATTGGTCACCCTATAATGGCATATATCTTCGCAAGATCAACTTTTATCCCATCTGTTTATATAATATGCCCCAAGTAGTGAATCTTATTTTGATAAAATATGCACTTACTTAGTTTGGCATACAACTTGTGCTCTCTCAAAACCTGTAGCACCATTCTTAAATGTTGCTCATTCTCTTCTTCTATCTTTGAATAGACAACAATACCATCTAAGAAAATAATCACAAACTTGTCCAAGTACTCCCTAAACACTCCATTCATCAGGCACATGAAAACAATTGGGGCATTTGATAGTCCAAAATCCACTACCATAAATTCATAATGCCCATATCTTGTTCTGAACGTTGTCTTGATGATATCATCTTCCTTTATCCTCACTTGATGGTAACTTGATCTCAAGTCAATCTTGGAAAATATTATTTCACCTTTTAGTTGATAAAAAATATCATCAATTCTTGGCAAAGGATATTTGTTCTTTATTGTGACCTTATTCAGTTGTCTGAAACCAATACAAAGCCTTAAGGTTCCATATTTCTTCTTCACAATAGAACTGGGGCTCCCTGAGGTGACACACTTGGGAATATATACCCCTTCTTCAAAAGTTCTTCAAGTTTCATCTGCAACTCTTTCAATTCTAGTGTGCCCATATTGTAAGGTGTCTTGGACACTAATGTATCTCTTGGAACTAAATCAATAGAGAAAGCAATGTCTCTCTTTGGTGGAGAACCTGGGATTTCCAAAAAAAAATCTTCAAAATCTTTCAAGACCGGATGGTCTTCAATACTTGCCACTTTTTCTCCATCTACCTCTTCCATATGGGCTACAAAAATTTGACATCCCTTCCTAAAACTCTTTTTCACTTGCATGGCTGAAACTTCTCTAACAACTACAACACTTGGAATGCCTTCAATCTTGCCTTGTTGTCCATCCTCATCAAGACAAATTATTGTCTTGTTGTAAGAGTCTAGGTCAGCATGGTGTTTTTCCAACTAATCCATGCCAATTAGATAGGCATATGAACCCAATGGTATGATGTTCACATCTACCTTGGTATTGAGTCCATTCATGTCTATTGGAAAATATTTAACCAACTCATTGATCTTTCTCTTAGCCCCTGTGGCTAACTAAACTAACCAAGATTTATTATGCTTACACCTTTGCAAGTTAAATCTTTCAACAATGTTAGAGTTTATGTAACTATGGCTAACTCCGTAATCAATTAAAATTGTTATGGGATGGTTATCAATCTTACCTTCCAGTTCAATCATCGGGGATTGATATTATGCTTGCTTGTTGTCCAAGGCTGCATAAATCCTTGGCATATTTCCTCCCATGTCTTCAATTTTTTTAACCTCCTGAATGTTGTGGACAGTCCTCATTATTTCTCCTTTGTGAGGGCAGCCCGTATATAGGTGATTTCCATCACATCCCCAACATTGTACAGGCTATTGCCTTACCATTTTCCCAAATGAATATGTTTTCTTGTACTCATTTGGGGTTGATTGTCCTGGTTTATTTTCTTGAGAGTTGTTCTTGAAAAAGGATGGCTTAAAACCTTTCTTCCTTTTCTCTTTCTTACCCTTCATCTCATCATTCACGGTATTTTGGAACACTGGCCTCCCTCTATTATGCTCATAAAGATGCTTTTCTCTCCTTATGGTCTCTTCCAAAGTTATCGGGTTATCATATTGTATCTTGTCATTGTAGAAGGAGGGTAACCCACTAAGAAAACTTTGGATTTTAACATTCTCACTCTTTATAAACTCTGCATACTTCAACAACTCAAAGAATCTCTTCTCATACTCATCCATTGTCATAATTCCCAGCTTAAGCTCGAAGAAATGTTTCATCTTCCTTTCATAGTAATGCTCAAACAAATATTTATCTTAGAAATATACTTTGAACTTCTTCCATAGACCTTCCTCTCATCAGGTTGTTTTTCTTGCTTAAGCTAATGCCACCACATGGTTGCCTTTCCTTGCAAGTGGTGTGTTGCAATTATTGTTTCTACCCTAGAGGGATAATCATGCAGCTGGAAATATTTCTTCATTTCCAACAGTCATGCCTCAACCTCTTCTCCCTTCCTATGCTCACCATTGAAAGTTTGTGGCTTGATCTTTCTGAGTTCACCTTGCAATATGTCTCCCTTAGTCCTTCTCCTCTGTCTCCTGACAGGAGACACACTTGCGATACTTCTTGGTCCTAAATTTGCACGATCTCTCCTAGTGGATTTACCTAGGGAATGATGGTGCCTACTTATACTCCTTGACTTCCTATCATTTCCATGATCATCTCTTTTGCTGTGAGATTTGGATGTTGTCACTTGCCTAGCACTAGTTATTGGTTGTGTGTCAGAGTATTTATTGGCTTGCCTCTACAGCATATTAAATTTATATAGTATCTCTTCTTAAGCATTCAGAGTATTTTCATTATCGACTCTATAGCCTTGCACTTCTCTCTGCAGAATTCTCATAGTTACAAGATCCTACCAGCCTCTTATTTTATTAGACTATGTCTCAACATTTCCCATGCTAACATGTATCCCTCTGAACTCCTCTTCATGACTATAGGACCCTTGAACATCTTCCATGGATGTATTTCTCATATAGGAACCAAACCACCTCCCTGTACCTCTAAATTCTACAAGAAAATGTGCATGCAAACAATTTTTTGTTAGACAAAATATATACACAATTTTGGAAAGAATGCATAAAGTTTTTTTTATCTTTAATGCTACAGTCATGTTCTTTTGTGTTGGATGCAACTTAAATTTCCCAGCTCAATTTTATGGTTTGATATATGGATACTCCTCTCCAATATATTTCCAACGACTACTTTCTTGCTCAATTATGAGCTCTGCGCAAAAATTTATAGTCATATGAATATTGTCAATTCACCTCCTTTTGCACACTTTTCACTCTAGTGCAATTATTCCTAGACACCAACTTTTGTCACTCGTAGAAGTAATATGTCAGGAATGAGAGAAATTGGTGTATGAGACATAGATAATAATGATAACATGGAATTCATAACAATTCTCATATTATCAATCTGATGATGCATTCAAAAATTACAACAATCTAGAAATGACAAAGTTGTCCTTTTCATACATTTTTCAAGACTTGGCAATTTTTAGCCAAACTGGCTATCTCCCAAACCGCACACTTTTGGAGAAACTTCACTAAACCAAAGTTGTATGTCTTGATGAGTATACAAAATATTGATTAAATACCTTTTTCCAAATTTTCCATCTAGGGATCCGTTTCCTCCTCAAAAAATCCCTAAAAAGTGGCCCAGAATAGTGGATTTTGCCTTGTTTCAATATCCCCATTCCAAACCCCTTAGAATTTGTTCAATTCCTTCATGGTTATTTCCATGTCTATTATATATGTACTCTCTCCAATAATATAAACTTAATTTGGATCTCTACCAATGATCTAGAAGTCTATCTTTAAAAACATGTAATTTTCATTTTCTGGAAAATCATAGCATAATTGGCCAGTGACCCTCTCTGACGCTTCCGTAGCCCTCAACACTTCGGAAAAAAACCCAGAAGTTTCATCTCAATATAATTTAATCTTCTCCAATTATTACCAAAATACATTTTTGGCTCCGAACTTCGTTTTTTTTTTAGACTATAGGAAAACAATTTCATGTGTGGTATCCTCCTTCTCTTCTTCCTTTTTGAAGCTCGTGCACACATCTATTTTGAATTATGCACCAATATTTAGCACACACCATATACACAATGTGCAGTGCCAATATTTAGTTCATGTCACCAATATCGATTGCAAGTGACTTTTTATATTGTGCAATAATACTCCTTGCACACCACCAATTCTACTTCTGTGTGATGTGAATATTTACTGTGCGCCACAAGTTTTGCATCACACGACGCTAGATTTTAGTTCGCACACACCGTGCACCAATATTTTCCACACATCACCACTACTTAGCGCACACAAATATTTTCTTCACTTGGCTAATCTTTCCATAATTTTGACTTGTGACCATCGTGACCCTCATGAAGACTCCTGACTTTCCACTTCATGTTGATCTCTTGCCCATATAAGTTTGATGTTGAACCAAAATCTCTAATAGCATCCTATAATGTTCCCCAGATTAACTGAGGAACATTCCTAGTGGAAAATACATATAAATTCGAAAATTTTCTTCTAATTAACTTTATGTAGATTATCAGCTATGAATTATACATAGATTTATCTGTTTCGGATAAAGTTACTTAAATACAACTTGATCATGTCGACCAACATGAATTTTGCGTCCTCGATGAGACAACCATGTGCATGACAACCTTTGTACTATGCACAACAATTATTCACAATGTGCACACAACAAGCTTATTACCGCGCATGACAATTGTTCCCAGTGCACACGACGATTCGAGCACCACGCCAGAATCTCATTGTTGTTACTACTAAATTTGAATCACATATGAAATTAAATACAAAATTATGAACAACATGACATTCAAGCTCATGCAATTTTCCATACTACTCAAACATGTAAATGCAACTAATAAATTTCACCACAACAACACAAAATTCATTCTCATGCACAAAGTGAAACACACAACAATTAAACTCATAAATTAACACAGGAAAACAGATAAACACTTATATTTTTTTAAATGGTTGAGAAACCAACTTCTTGGGAAGGATGTTCCACCCAACCATAGACTTGTTGTTTGAAATCTCAACAGCAAGTCACCCCCGAGTCGGGGCTAGGAATCCACAAGAAAAGGGTGTCTCTCACAGTCCACTCACAACTCAATATCCATCAACCGACTAGTGTTCTCCTACAACTATCCCAAATTTCCTCCATCTCTCTTCCTCTTGACCTGTCCAACCCAAGGAATGTACCCCTTCACTGCTCTTAGTCCATTGGGCATCCCATTCATTTATCAAGGTCTCTCTGGCACAAGTAACTAGGAATCTCTCTATTGAGAACTCAAGGGAACTCACTGCCATGAAAACTACCAATAACAACAACCACTTGTTGTTACAATGCAACCCACACAAGATTTCACTCTTCAAGCATGACAACCTAGCTCTTCAATATTCATCTCCAATACACTCCAACATGCTCAAGAATTTGCCTAGCCTTCTTTCTTTATTTCATGTGCTCTCTTCCTATGCTCCCTGGTTGCTTCCCATGTAAAACTCAATGTGTAAAAACTGCTTATAGCTACCCATACAAATTTTTCCTCTATTTTTGCTTACTTGCTTGACTTACACTCTTTCCCAAACTAATTGTACTCAACCCCACGCTCTCCAATAACTATGGGATATGACTCTCAAACCCACCCTCTTACATGAGTTTAATGATTGGGCTCTCATAGATTCAAACAAAAAATCATAAGTCATTCCCAATGGTAATAAAATTCAGGAAAATGGATTGAATTAATACCCATAATTAATTTCCCCCTTGGACCCCTCTTAAACACTCTCTTCTCTTGTGGAAAACTCATCCCCCATCTTTGTCCATATTCCTAGCAGTCGGTATCACGTTTTATTTATTTAAAAACAGAAAATACATATGCATATTACGTTGCTTGGCCATAGCCACATTCATATCTACATTATGCATAAATTAAACTAGGGATAATAGTGGGGATGTTACACTCTCCGAGTTTTTTTGTTTTTTTAAATGTTTCATATTTCCATTAGAACATAGAAAATGTACATTTTACAAAACTAGTTGAATAGTACCTGCCACAAGCTATATCTAAAAGAATTATTCCCTAATCATTATAAAACAACCATGTAGGACAACCCCAAATAAAGATTCATAAAGTGCCACATATACCATGGCAGAAAAAAGTGAACATGTGAACATCGAGTAACTAGCTAGTACAAGTGAAAAAATTAGAATGTTATAGGGATTAAACCCACATTGAGAGGAGGGTCATTGTCCTCAAAAGGAGGTTCCCATCAGTCAATTGTTTGGGATCATCCATGATGAGCTTCCATCTATAATTTCCCTACATGGGTTCTTTAGGACACTTTGGTTCTGAGATGGCTAGAGGAACAATAGGTACTTCATAAACCCTTTCTTTTGGTTCCATTTCCAATCTTTCCACCAATCCCTAAGCCCTACTAGGCCAATATTAAGGAAGAGGTTTTCAAGAATCATACCCCAAACGTTTTCTAAAATTATTTTATTTGAAATACCAAGAAAAAAATATGTCTTTGAAGCATCTCAAGTCTTCTAGACTTTAGATTTATTATTATAAATGTCTCTTGAAGCCTGAACTCCTTTCTTATACTATCTCTTGGCCAAGAACCAAGGATCTTCATCCAAGGACCTTTCTTCTTAAACAACCACTTGGGAACACCATAGGCACTGGTCATTGAAGGAGATTCCAAACCTAAGAAATTCACTTTTCCAAATCATCTTGTGCTTGTTGGCTTGCGATACTTTCCAAACATGGATAATTTTAAGGATGAAAATTTATATTAAAATGTAGAAAACTGGGCTAATCTTACTAGTCCTTAATATGAAAAATGTAAAATGTTTGGTGACAATTTTATAAAAAAAAAAATCTATGGATTTTATATAGTTTCTATAAAATTTTGGCGTTTTTTAAGGTAAAATAATTTTATTCTATCGAATTTAGGCGAATCATTTTTAGAAAATGACGAATCTTTTTTTGGGAAAAACCATGTAAAATTATCCCGTTTGCGAATTTTATCTCCTAAAATCATTTATGTTTCCAAATACTTTTGGGAACAAAAGTCCAAATGATTTATACAGGTCTTGGGGTGTTCAAAAGGATCTAAATTTTTAGGTTACTCCATATCTTCTAACCATATGGAGCACCAAAGGTAATGAATTTTCTAAACAGAAACTTGCATTATTTATTATCTTCTACACCTATAATGATCCATTTGGCACATAGATCTTGGTTTTGTGTTTAAGTGGATAAAATTATCATTTCTGATTTTTCCTTTACAATGCAATGGAGGCTCTAACTAACCCTATGGAAGCATTTTCCTCCATTGGAGTTGGCCCACAAAAATTTTATTACAAGTTTATCAAGCTTAGCATTGGCATGGGTTGATGGGAATCAACACGAGTAGTACACATGACTAGCATCTATTACCTCGGTGCAAATTTGAAACTTCCCTATGAAGATAAAGGTTTAATAATACATTTATCAATTTTCTTCAAAACCCTTAACAACACTACTTCCCATAATTCCTTAGGGGAGGCTTTGAAGTAAAAAATAATACCTAGGAATTTGAATACTTGGCCAAGTTATAGCTATGTGTGGCCTTGTGAATACTTGGCCAAGTTATAGCCATGCGTGTCCTTGGCTTTGCAACTATTCAAGGATTGCATGTTGACTCTTTCAATAGATTGAGTTTTTTCCATTTGCAAATTTTGACCCAAAAGCTTCACAATGTATTTACAAGTGATTCATGGTGTTTGTCAAGATATCCTTCTTACGTGATAATAAGGAAAAAATATCTATAACGTGCCCATTTATGAGATAACCACTACTAGGACCAAGAACAAGAACACCTTTGACCAGGCATTGCACTATTATTTTATGGAGAATATAGTCAAGGGCTTCCATAGCCAATAGATAGAGGGATGGGGCCAACTGGAAACCTTGTTGAATGGACCACAAGAGTCATATTTATTCAAACGTAGCTTGATTGATAGAGAGGTATGTTGAAGCCCATGATAATGATATTTCAATTGCTTTGACAAAAAAGGGGCCAAATCCATGCACCTTTAGCATGGAAAGGATGAAACACCTTTTCACATTGTCATAGAATTTCCAAGGCCTCTAGGTCTATTCTTCTTTCCCATTCTTTCCCTTCTCAATCATTTATTACATTATCCAAAATTTATCTTCCTCTAATAATTTAACCCTATCTTCTTCAATATGATGATATTTGGCGAGATATATTTCCCATGTAGAAAAAAATAATTGTATAGAATTTTGTAAGACATTCAATAGAGTTATGGGCCTCCATCTTGTGAGAAGCTTAGGGTCTCTTTACTTTGAAATGAACTTGACCAATGGGCCTTTGTTAATGTGATAATGTACAAGTCTATGTAGTTTCTTTGTACACTTGAACAACATTTTTCCCCGTTAGTTTTTCAGGGGGCCTTATCAAACTTAGATGGAAAATCATCCTAGTCAGGTGACTCATCTTTGACATCTATTTAAGGGAAGTCATCAACTTTTCCAACATTATCACTTGTTTACATTAAATTCCTATTGATGCTCCATTTTCGTCTTTTCAGGGGTTATGTCATTACAAGTTTGCAAAACATTTTATAGTGATTGATAAACTCCCTTTTAATTTTTACTTGATTTGTTAATTTATCATATGTGGTTTTGAAGGCCTTGATGCATTGCATAGCTTCTTTGTAGGAAAGGAATTTAAAGATTTGATGTATAACATAGCTTCTTTGTAGGAAAGGAATTTAAAGAAAAACCCTTAGTTGGACTCTCTTTTTTCTTAAGATAGTGTAGTTAGGCTTTAATTTGAGCTCACCTTTCTCTATATGACTCATCAACTTTCAATGATAGTTACACCTTGGCCACTCTAGTTTGAAGTGGCTCATTAAAAGRGATAAGTTGCAACATCATTAACACTTACCTCAAATATTATGTGACTTTCATGTTCTTCATGTATTTGAATATCGTGACTTGTCATCCATATCCTCTCATAAAGGTGGTGAACATTCTTTTGGAATCCTCCCACCAAATAATCCAACCTCTATCTCGACATTATTGTGGGGTAAGATTCCCCAAGTCCTCTTGATTGCTTCAATACATTATTCATGTTTCAAATGAGAGGTGTTGAACATGAACYTTATGTTTCATGGATTGATTTTTTCAAGGCCTCAAGATAAGGAAAACATGACTAGGTAATGATCATATAAGGTGACTCCTCTCGGCACTTGAATTGACTTTTTATATTCATGCTCGAAAAAAAAAATACTCAAACAACATTTTAGAATTATCTCTTTAACATTTGGAAAGGTGTAAAGTAAAAACTTGTATTCAATAACATCAAACAACATTTTAGGATTGTCTCTTTAACATTTGGAAAGGTGTAAAATAAAAACTTGTATTCAATAACATCAAACAACATTTTAGGATTGTCTCTTTAACATTTGGGAAAGGTGTAAAGTAAAAACTTGTATTCAATAACATCAATGAAGGAGGAGATTAATATATGAGCTTGGAATTGTTCTTCCATAAAATTATCATGGATTCATCGTTGAAACAAATCTTTGTGTCATGTCCTTACCTTTTCATGTGGTGTTGTGCTAATTTGATGAATAAAATATATAATAAACTTTTCATATTTTATAATCCTAACCATCGGTAAGTATTACACTAAGATAGTATCTAATGTTCCAAGCCATTTAAATCTTTTCATGAGTTCCTCTTCTTCTCTACCATTTGAAGGGAAAAAATCACGCATCTTCAAAACCAATTTACTTTCTTCCAATCTCTTTCATTATTTCTAGAGATCGGTAAACAATAATAGATAGATTTCCTGAGAGGTTTACAAAAAACCAACAAGGGAAATGAATATCTTCTAATAGTCATGGTTCACTTTAGATTTCCTTATAGGTTTACATAAAACCAACAAGGGAAATGAATGCATTCTGATAGTCATGGTTCACTTTAGAAAAATTGTCGTGAACCATGTGAAGCATTATTATAAGTGTGTGGGGGGCATAATGTGAAATACACTTCAATTTTTAAAGCATGTTGATCTATAAACCAACTTGAATATTCTCTAGAATAGATCTCAAACTTACTTCTAATATAGTGAGCATAGAGCCTATGCTCGACTACATTAATATTTTCTTATGTTAGTGATTTGATAAAAATATAAAACATGTTATAAGGATTATTTAAACTACTTTCAAATTAAAACCAAATATTTTTTTATATTTAGTGATTTGATAAAATTATAAAACATGTCATAATGATTATTTAAACTCCTTTGAAATTAAAACTAAAGAATAGTAAAAAAGATATAGAATGGAATACCATTAACACAGTATTTACCCTAGAGAAACCCATATGGGTGAAAACTCCAAAAAAAAATTAAGGAATGTGATTTTACTTTAATATAATGCAAATTACATAGACAATTAAGTTCATTGTGGAGCTATGAGACAATATGGCATACTATAGTCTCATTTATATTTCCATTTCTTTTCTATTCTGCTATCTCCGCACTCCTTTTAGAGATTGCTTTTCTATGGAACATAAAATTGCTATAATAGGAATTGAACCCTTTTCCCTCCTTCCAGATATGATATAACACACTTTATTGGTTATTGGGGTTAGGGTTTTGCAATCTCTTGATGCTTCTATACATATTTAAATAATTTTGTATATTAATAACACATAAGTGGGATCTTTAATATTTTTCGGGGCCACAGGTCATAGTGCGTAAAAAACCCAAAGAAAAAGCTACACTTCTGAGGTGATATGGATGGATAGGTATGAGGAGGAGTTAGATTACTCATTGGATCCATCAGAGAGTCAACAGATTTGGTCAATGTCAGGTGTGCATCCTCCAAAGTTTATGTAGGATTGAGCCCCTGAGCAAGAGGGATGGAATCAACTGTTTCCTTACTGCGAACATTTTCACCCGACAATAGGGATTTTCTGCTCGGTTCATTTTCATTTTTGTCGCCCCATTTCTCTCCTTTAGATTTAGGGGTGGGTTTAGGGTTGGACGACGGGCCCATCTCCTCAGGCACTCTTAATCTGGAAACACAATGGCTCTTAATGGGAGTTTTTGTATCGGGTTGTACATCTCATGGAGTTTTTTGTTTGTCCTGGAGTCCAGATCCTAATGGAGTGACATATCTGATCCTGGTTGATAATATTCTCTTTGTAGTGGAAGTTGGACATTTGTTGTGGTCGGGCAGCCCCGAGAGGGGGCTACATGAGATTGGCACCTATGTGGGTATCACCTTTGACCAAAGCCTTCTTTTCTCTAGATAAAATGAGGTTTTGTCCAAAGCTCGGGAGGGTTTCTTTCTTCGCTTCACTGTTATATCTATCTCCTCGGTGTCGTAACAATGGGGAGGCGGGGGCCGAAACTCAAGCACCCGCAAGCCTTAGAAGAAAGGAATCACAATGGACAAGCTACTCAGCCAACGAAGCAGAGGAAGAAAGCGAAGTGTATTAGATCAACAGGCAAGGTAGTAAATATGGTTCTAGGAGACGATATCACAATGGACCAGGTGTTGGAATTGGTAGACTTGGTTGTGGTAGGCAAGGCAAGAGGTAGATCTTTTAGTGCAAAATTTATTAATGAATGGGTGGCAAAAGCTTGGTCAAATACCTTGGAGAAGATGCCTACTGTCAAAAACCTGGCCAAGGGATGGATCTTATTCAAATTTGCAAAGATGGAGGACGCCGAGAAGGTCCTTATAAAAACCTCATGGAGTTTGGATTCCACATAAATCTTGCTCAAAAGATGAACACCTATCTTCGACGCCAATAAAGTAAGGATAGATGTGGTACCCTATGGGTGTGTTTGTCAGGTCTCTCGGTTGAGCTCTGGACGAAGGTAGGCTTCCGCACTCTGGGGAATGTGTTGGGGACCTTTTTGGAGGCAGATATGTCATTCCAAACAACGAATGTAATGTCAGTGGCTAAAATACTGGTTTTTCTAGACTTAAGAGGTGGATTGGTGGAAGAGATGAACTTAACAATTGGCAGAAAGGACTTCTCCCAGAAATTAGATTATGAGGGTGTCTCATTTCGGTGTCGACATTGTCACACTCATGAACATGTGGCTAGCCAGTGCCATCTACCATTTCATGGGCAAGGTGGGAGCTCTCAAGCTAGGACAGATAAAAAAAGGGTGGCAAGCAGAAATGCATAGGAGAAGAAAGAGGCTTCAAGAGGAGACAAAAGACAATTGTTGGAAGGCCACTCGCAGGGGAAAGAAGGCAATTCAGAGAGAACGGAGCTTTAAACTCCAACAATGATAGTCGATATTGTGGAGTTTCCAAGATTGGATGACACATTTGAAGCGTCTCGATTGGCTCAAAAAAATGTGTGACAAAGTCTCTCTACCTAAATGGGTATGCCTCCCTCTCCCCTTCCAATAAATTTTCTGCTAAGGTACAGTTTGTAGAAAATTTAAAAAGGGTTAAAAAGGCTATGATTGAGTGGTCTCAGCTAAAATGCAAAAGAGATGAGCAAGAACTATGTGTTGTTGAAACAACCTTGGAGGAAACCTACACAAAGACAAGCACACAAACTTAATGCTAAGTAATGAAAACCAATCAAACTCAAAAGAAACCTGGATTGTGTTCTTACCTCAAAATCACAGGAATAACCACAAACAGTCTRTCAACCTCTAAAGAAACTCATGCCATTATCTGTTATAGACCCCTCACAACTGATGTTGCTTCAAAGAAAATTTGGGCACGTTGAAATGTAGAGCAAAGGTGGTTACTGCAAGAATAAAAAAGAAGCGATTAAAAGAAAACAACCAAAGCACCAGAGCTCATCACCAAAGGTATAGGTTGGGACAGAGCAATAAGCATCCCCAGATCGAGATCCAGACGACCACTACTTATTGGGTAAGTGGTAGATCGTGAATTAGTTCCTTATACTCGTGATCGATTTGAAACGGTTAGTTTATGGATGAAACCCCTTAGTTGAACCCGTGTTGTATGTTTTATGAAGGTTCCTAGTGGTGGAGGTAAGGTTTGATGACTGGTGTTGCTAGGCTTGGTTGAGTATTCATAAAGGGAGCTTCGCAAATCCTAAATCCAAAGAAGCTTTGTTGAATCTTGAAAAGTGAAGAAGATAGTTATTAGAAGAGAGGGAAGCAATGTGGTGTTTAAAAAGTAAGGCATTGTCACTGCAATGCGAGGATGAAAAAAAAATTAGGCATTTGCAAAAGGTAGAAAAAACTCAAATAATGTATGGCATCTCCACCCATTGAAATAATAATGGTGGTTTCCATGATATAACATTTTTACATATTTCAATGGTGGTTTCCATGATAGAGCCTTTTTACATGCTCTAGGAAAGTCCCTAATTTGATAAGGCACGTTTTCACTTTGAAAATTTGTGAAAGTAACACAGATCCCGTGACGAATACCATGTGATCTTCCCAATCGTGCGCCGGAAAGGAATCCCAAAGTCATAAAGTAATGAATGGCGTATTCATAATTAGCGCCCGAGTCCACTTTTGGGAATATATAATCCCTTCCTCTAACCAAGTCTTCAATATGTGGCATAATCATATCCCTTGAACGTTGACAAATGAGGTTACAACAAATAAGCTTAGTTTGAACGTCAATTATGAAGAAATTAGAAATGATGGTTGACCTTCTTTTATGAGGATAGTAATGGCTATAGTTATGATAATTCACATGTTTGCCATTAGCCATTAACGTATGATGTGCTAATTTTTTCACAAACATTATAAGTCAAAGTTTTATGTATTTACATCAATAAAATTCCAACCACTTCCTTATACACCATACAACTTCATATTACTATGACATTTATCATTTTTCTTACTTATTTATTTATATATATATATAATCAAACTATATTATAAATTTATAATTACTTATTATACATCATAAAAATCATACAACTTTATTTTTAAGGTCACGGCCACATCAAATTGATGTATGAAATTCACTTCATCCTAGTAAAGTCTATGGAAGTATATATACCCTACCCCCTTTGGATTTGAATTTATGATCTTTTAAGAGGAAACACATGTTCTTAACCATTAGACTCATATGTTATTACATATGATATTTATCATTTTTTTCTTATTTTTTTTAATAATAATAAAATATTTTTAAATTAGTGGTTGGTAAATACTTAAAATAATTTTTAAATATTTTCTCAAATAAAAAGTTAGAAATAATAATAATAATAATAATAATAATAATAATAATAATAATAATCTAATTTTAAGGTCACAACTAAGTTAGACATCAAATTGGTGTATGAGATCCCCTTATTTATGGGGCAAGGGACCCTTTTCATGTGGTGATTTGATTGTTAAGGTCTCCGCAGGTATACATACCCTACCCCCTCTGGATTTGAACTTGTGACCTCTTATGAGGAAACATTTTATAACATTTTTTGGTTTATGAAAACTATAAATAAAAAATTTATTTGTTTAAGTAGTTTATATCTAAAAATACTTTTTATTAAAAAAACAAATTTACACAAATAACATGCCTATAAATAAACATAACTTACATACAAAATTTACATTTGCCCACACACGCATTTTAGTTGAGGTGATGATTCATTTATCAACCTAATTAGAATCAAATTTTAAAATCCAACGAAGAATATTGATAATCTCTTGTAGAATGTTGGTGTTCCACTAAGTCAACACAGAGATTTGGAAGTTGCACCTAAATCAAGATTATATAGATAAACATGCCAATTGAATTAAACTCTAGAACCATGGTTTAAGGAAAATATCATCATTTCCCAAAACCATGGACTTATTTTTATAATTAATCTCTATTCTTCTACACTATTAAAAATGACAATGAAAAAACCTTTGGAACTAAAGTTTACCTTTATCAATTTATACTAGTAAATAGTCTTCTAGTTAATCTTGGCTACCTGGTTGGACATTGATCAACTACAAGTCCTGGGAGATTCAAAAATCGTGATAGATTGGTTGAATAATAGGGGGACTCTTCAAGTCTCCTCACTGATGGGTTGGTTAGATCGGATTCGAGAATTAAAAAATTCTTTCAACTGCATCAGTTTTGCTCACATCTACAGGGAGGAAAATGGGGAGGCAGAGAACTTGTCAAAAAAAGCACTTCAAATGCTAGAAAGAAAGATCAAATACAACAAATGGATTAATGGTCACGAGGGCCCCACTCACTTTATGTATCTCTTTTTATGACTGATTTTAATTCCATATTTTGGTAGTTTTGTTATTTTGTAAACCTTAGGAGCCCCCACACTCTAGCTTTTATATGTATCTTTTCAATCATGTTGAAGCTATGTATGAAGTATTGTATGGTATTAAAGCACTTAAAGGTATGCTCTGAAAGACTTTTCTTTTAGAAGTGCCTTTGGAGATGCATGTACACATACAATTATATGTATTGTTCCTTTGGAGATGCATGTACACATACATTTATATGTATTGTTTTGAAAACAACTTATATTTTAATATATATTGAATTTTTTTCTATTGCAAAGCTCATAATCCATTAATCATAATCCATTAAATTTGCAAATTATAAAGTTTTTCTAAGCCATGTTAGTTTGTCTCGGTAACAACAACAAATCCATTATCAACTCTTAGATAACTTAAATTTGCAAATTATAGAGTTTTTCTAATCCATGTTAGTTGGTCTCGGTAACAACAACAAATCCATTATCAACTCTTAGATAACTTCATGGTTCTCTATAATCAAATAACTTGATTAAGGATTCTTCAAATCCAAAGAAGACGTTGTTTGATTTTGTATGGCTTTTGAAAGGATAATGGCTCGACAAAGAGGGTGCACCTCTTCTTGGAACCCTCCATGAACACATGGCATGAGAAGAGAGTGGAGTCCTTCTAAATGTCGTAATATTTCAAGGTACACCTATATTCTAGTTGTCAATCAAAGAAGATCAACCACTAATGGATAGGAAAGGTTCACTCATATTTTATTTAATATTTACATTATAGATGGTATAAGCTCTCTACCTCTCAAGCGATAAAGATACTAGAGAGGGGTTTTACAAATGTTTATATGCCCCCTTTCCTATTGAAACCAAAAAAACTAGTAGAAATTTCTTCAAATAGTTGAAGAGCATACTTTCACTTATAAATAGTTTCTAAGTTTGTCAAATAGTTGGCATGCATCTTCTAACATTTAACTCCTTGTTATAACTAATATTAAGTTACAAATATATTAGATATATTTGATAGGGATAGTTATTTAAAAACACAATCACAATAAAAAGTACTTTAATTCAATTCATAAAAGTAGTTAGACTTATGAAAATATGGTGGATGTAACCAGAACCCCAACACCATTTTTTTTTGGATTAAATCATTAGCAATAAATAACTCGCTTCTTAGTTCTCAAGACAGAACAAGTCTCTCGAAAATGTTTATCTAATACAATTGTAGGTTATTAACTATACTTCAATCCATTAAAATCTCTCATGACACACAAAGACAAGTAATTACAATTCACACCCTTGTGAAATCTTCATCTAACCCTTTCAATAAACCTAGACTGCATCCATAATGGCCTTCAAAGTACCCAAAACCCCCATAATTGTCATTGTATGATTTCTTTATTTAATGGGTTCATGTCTTCACATATGGAAGTAGATCCTATTCATCTGTCATTCCAATCTCATGTGAACGTGTGTCTGAATTACATAGTAAACTATGTTGTAATTATTTTATTTTATTAATATCCTAACTAACCTACACAATGTGTTTGTGTCTCTCTGTAATGTTCCCCAACTTAACTGAGGAACATTACTAGCGGAAAATACACAAATTCAAAAAAAATATTCTAATTAACTTTTTGTAGCTTATCAACTATGAATTATACATAGATTTAACCATTTCAGATAATGTTAGTTAAATGAAACTTCATCATGCCAACCAACATGATTGATGTGTCATCGCTGAGACAACCATGCGCACAACAACCTTTGTACTATGCATGACAATTATTTGCAACGCAAATGCAACATGCTTATTACCGTGTATGAAAATCATTCCTAATGCGCGATGATTTGAGCATCGCGTCATAATCTCCCTATCGTTACTACTAAATTTGACTCACAAATGTGATTAAGTACAAAATTACAAACAAAATGACATTCAAGCTCGTGCAATTTTTCATACTAATCAAACAAGTAAATGCAACTAATAAATTTCACCACAACAATATAAAATTCATTGTCATGCACAGAGTGAAACACACAACAGTTAAACTCCTAAATTAACACATGAAAACAGATAAACACCTATCGTTTTCTAAAATGGTTGTGCAACCAACTGCTTGGAAAGGACGTTCCACCCAACCATAGACTTGCTCTTTGAAATCTCAATAGCAAGTCAACCCTGAGCAGGGGCTAGGAATCCACAAGAAAATGGTATCTCTCACAGTCCACTCACAACTCAATAACCCTCAACTCATTTGTATTCTCCTACAACTATCCTAAATTCCATTAAGGTCTCTTCCTCTTGACCTGCCCAACCCAAGGAATGTACCCCTTCACTGCTCTCAATCCATCGGGCATCCCATTAGTTTATCAGGGTCTCTCTGGCACAGGTAACTAGGAATATCTCTATTGGGAACTCAAGGGAACTCATTGCTAAGAAAACTACCAGCAACAACAACAACCACTTATTATTACAATGCAACTCACACAAGAGTTCACTCTTCAGGACTAACAACATAGATCTTCAATATTCATCTCCAAAGCGCTCCAATACACTGTAGCATGCTCCAAAATTTTCCCAACCTTCTTGCTCTATCTCATGTGATCTCTTCCTCTGATCCCTGCTAATTGCTCATGTAAAACTCAATGTGTAAATACTACTTGTAGTTGCCCATACAAAATTTTCCTCTATTTTGGCTTACTTGTTTGACTTAAAATATTTCCCAAACCGATTGTACTCATCCCCATGCTCTTCAATAACTATGGGGTGTGACTCTCACACCCATCCTCTTACGTGAGTTTAATGATTAGGCTCTCATACACTCAAACAAAAAATTAGAAGTTATTCCCAATGGTAAAAATATTCAGGAAAATGGGTTTCATTAATACCCATAATTAATTTCCCCCTTGGACCCCTCTTAAACAGCGTCTTCTCTTGTGGAAAACTCATCTCCCATCTTTGTCCATATTCCTAGCAGTTGGTATCACATTTTGTTTATTTAAAAATAGAAAGTACATTCGCATATTACATTGCTTGGCCATAACCACATTCATATCTACATTATGCATAAATTAAACTAGGGATTATAGTGGGGATGTTACATTCCCCCTCCCCTACAATTTTGCACCATCTTCGGTGCACAACACCATGATGAATACATATACAAATTTACATTACATTAAAATATTTAGAAAAGAAAAAAAAAAACTCTGCAATTTTTACCCTCCAACAACAATCCCAACCAAAATCTCATATTTCTCTCAACTTGTTGACCCAAGGAATGTGCCCCCTTCACTACTCTCATTCCATTAGGTGTTTCAGGATTAATCCGTAAGTGCGGACATGAACCGATCTCCCTAGATCCACCTGGATCTAGAACAAAACAGGACAGAATACTACACTTTCCCTACATCTAGCCTATTGAATGAACTAAGAGATAAGGATTATGGACATACCTTATGAACGCTTTCCTTATGTCTCTGTTGTTCCAAGCTTTGCTTCAACGCTCTTGCACCGTTCAGATCACAAAAGCACAAACCAATCGAAATAAAGGCAGATTAATATATTCAATAGCTAGTCTATACATATGATCAAGGAGTTATGTAATAAAGTGACATCACCTTTATGGGAAAGGGACATATTACTGTATTGAATTAATTGAAAGTGAAACTTACAACCTAAGCCTTGATGTCGTAGGTCTCCTTTCGATGGCTCCTAGCTCTGACACACACACTTGCTCATGCATGAAGAAAATCAACCACTT
>SNQJ01S0037908.1:115728-135884 GCA_010110895.2 Picea sitchensis
GAGGAGAATTCAGCTTTGACGGCTACTCGTTTTTTTGTTTCCGAATGAAACAGACAACTCAGCTTTGAAGGCTACCTATCTCGGTCAACTGTATTCTTTAATCCAGGAAGGGTAATATCATTTCTTTCTTTTGCATCTCTTAATATTTATTTAAAACGTTTAGAGAGAGAATTTCAAGAATTTAATCATATCTACATTAAGTGGTGGAAACGTAATAAAACACAACAATAAGGTTCATTTCTTTCAAGCAGGCTTGAAAGAGCAGAACAACTTTTATAGATACTGTGCACTGTTGAATGCTAATTTGAGCTGTAAAAATTTTATAAGCATAAGTTTACAAAGTCATTTTCAATGGTAAATTTATAGTCGTGTGTATAATTTATTGACTTAACATATTTGGTTTGAGAGACAGTAATGCATTTTTATTCAATGAAATATTGTGAATTGGATTGAAGGTGCTTGCACTTACAACTATCATTTATGATAATGCTGATTTATCTGATCCACACATGTTATGGCCATATTATATTGATGTTGCTTAAACATTCTATTTTTTAATCTTTTTAATCATAATTTCAGCAAGATTAAACATCCGTGACACAATCTCTTCAACATTCTATCTTTTAATATTTTCATTATAATTCTGTAAGATTAAAACTGGGTGATACAATCTTTTAAACATTTTATTTTTTAATTTTTTTCATCATAATTCTACAGGATTAAACGTTAGTGACACAATTTTTTGTTGTTTAAATTACATTTAAAATGTATAAATAAATTAGACCTCCTAAAACGCCCTATTTTACAGAATCTTACAATTTATAGCTAGATTTCAGGCATACCCAAACATTTAGAATACGGTGTGGCTATAGTTTGCCTTTTGGTTTATTTTGTTACAGCCTGAGTGGGCCTAATGGTTAAGAACATGTGTTTCCTCTTAAGAGATCACAGGTTCAAATCCAGAGGGGGTAGGGTATGTATACCTTGACCTTAAAAATAGATTATTATTATTATTATTATAGTACTTGCTCGTGCTATTATATGATGAAATATACAAACAACATTACCTCATATTGTGGGAACCGAGATATACTGATATATTAAGTCACTTTGGCTAGGTGAGTTTTAGTTTTGTATGACAAAATCAATTATCTTTTTTAATTCAATAGCCAATCCTCTAAATGCCAATTAATGGCTGAGTGAATAGGTAAATCACAGATGTACTCATAAATTCTGAGTGTAATGCAGAAAAAATATAAAAAAATATCGGTTAATACAATAATGAAATTGTGGATTCCAAATTATTCAGGACAGGAACAATACAGAGATGAATGTCCAGACTCAACTGCTGTTATTCATGTACATGCAAAAACAAGCCACCAAACGCAACATAAAAACAAAAAGTATTGGATGAAATTTTCGTGATTAATAAATACCAAGAGCAATTTTGGACCTGTATTAAGGAGAAATACATTTTTGTGAACCAAAATCGTTGCTTGTTTGGTGAAATTTAAACTTGTGCCGGTGATAGAAACGACCCGGTTGCCTGTTAAAAGTGTAACGCTAGACCGAAATGGGAGCCGAGAAACAACATGTGGCAGTAGCTATACCAGGTCACGGTTACATCTTATTGACCACTCAAAATTTTACATGGCATTTGATTCATCAGCATTCATAAATCAGTACATGACATTTTTGTGTAGATACAAGCACAGAGCATGATGTTATTTCGATTCAAGTTATTCACTTTAAGAGTAGGTATAAAAAAAATGAATTTGGCAAAAATTTTCAAGGTAGTTTGAGTTTATTAGCCCATCCCTCAAATACATCCCATAACACAACTTACCACTTTGAACTTCAAACATAAGTCATTGAATTATGTAATCCATCACACTTTTGTTCCATATATCGTTTTTGCAGATGTTTGATATGAAATCAGTGACATACTAAACTGCAATATAGGGATCTAGCATTAGGGTCATTGTATCTCTTAATAATACAAAATTAGGACTTTTATTGAATGAGTTTCAACCTTAGAAGTGGTTTATATAACTAATGGAATCACTTGTTTTAGTTCCATTGGCGGAATTTTTCATGCTTATTGGAAAAAAGTGCATTGGTTTTTGCCACTTTTATAAGAGATTGATTTTTTGAAATAGTTGGTAGTCCATATTACATGGCACCGGAAGTCTTGAAGTGGAACTATGAGCCAGAGGTTTGTTAAATATAATGTAACCTCAAGAGAATGTACACTGCCAATAGTTCTGGCCAGTTCTGGCCAGCTGTACTATCGTTTATTGATGTTCTTGATTTGCTTGAGCCTATTTAGCTCAACTCTTTTCTCTTTTCTCAATGTACTCTTTTCCTCATATACTCAATATACCGAATACTATTTTATTCTATGTTCTTTCTCTGTATTCTCTGCTTCTCATTGTATCATGGTATCAGAGCTTCAGACGTAAGACTCTTCACACAGACTCGAGAGAACCCCGATCCTAAGTAGCGAAGAGCTTAAACTGTTAGCGAGATTCTTCACAGAGCTTGGAGAACAATGCGTAGTCCGAAATATGCTCTAAAGATCACTGCAAAAAGAAAACACAAGGAAGCAAAGCGCAATACGCTTGAAAGAATCATGAGCATTTAAAGATTCATGAAAGATTCACGAAGCAGAGTTGTAGAGAGAAGAAACAATTAAAGATACGTGAGTTCTTTAAAGAATTCATGAAAGATTCACGAAGCAGAGTTGCAGAGAGCAGAAACAATTAAAGATACGTGAGTTCTTTAAAGAATTCGTGAAATTCTTTCTTCCGGAGAAGATTATGTGAGAGAAACAAAGAACAAACTAAAGAAACAAAGAACAAGCAAACACAACCATAAGATCAGCCGTACGAACAGATCTGAGCCCTCGATCGAGTTCAGAAAGGATGAGAAGCAGGGAGATCAACTTTCACGCATAGCACATATCTCACATCATGAAGGAGAAACCTCCAAAGGTATGTGTATCTCATGCCACAAGAATGAAGAACAGCATAAATATCTCTGGTTGTTGGATGGTGGATGCAGCAATCACATGACAGGTAACAAATATTTAATCTCATGCATTGATTCTTCAATTTCTTCTGATATTACACTTGGAAATTATTCCGTAGTCAAAGTTCAAGGAAAAGAAACTGTACCTATTCTTACTAAACAACATGTAAAGAAAGACATAAACAATGTCTATCATGTTCCAGATCTGAAACATAATCTGTTAAGTGTAGGACAACTCATTGAACATGGGTATAAGGTATTTTTTGAGGGATCCTCATGCAAGATATATAATAAAACCCCCAACAGAAAATTGATTTCTAAAATCCACATGACTCAGAATAGGATGTTTCCCTTGAACCTTGGAACTGTAAATCTGATCCAAACATATGCACAAAGTGCATCCACCCCCAATGAAACTATGGTTTGGCATACAAGATTTGGACATATACCCTTTCAACATCTAAGTATTTTACAGAAGCACTCCATGGTCAAAGGTCTCCCAGTCTTCAAAGAGCAAAATCTCCCATGTGAGTCTTGCATACTTGGAAAACATAAGATAACTACTTTTCCACAGTCCTCCACTCAAGCCAAGCAACATCTCGAACTTGTTCACACTCACCTATGTGGCCCAATGCAAAAAGAGTCAATAGGTGGCAGATTTTATTTTCTAACGCTTATTGATGAGTTTAGCAAGAAAATCTGGATCTATTTTCTGAGACACAAGTCTGGAACTTTTGCAAATTTCAAAGAATTCAAAGTAGAAGCTGAAAAGCAGAGTGGAAAATATGTAAAAGCAATCAGATTAGATGGAGGAGGAGAATAGAGATCCAAAGAAATTGCAAATTTCTACAAATCTCAAGGCATCATCATGCAAACTACAACCATGTATACTCCACAACAGAATGGAGTGGCTAAAAGGAAAAATCAGACAATAATGAACATGGAAAGAAGCCTACTCAAAGAGAAATGTTTGTCAAATACTTTTGGGGCTAAAGCACTTATCTCTTGAATAGATCTCCAACCACCAGTCTAAAGATGAAGGTCCCTCAAGAAGCATGGAGTGGGACAAAGTTAAATGTTGCTCATCTAAGGACATTTGGATGCATAGCATACGCTCACATACCTTTCGAATTAAGGAAGAAAGTGGATGACAGAAGTGAGAAATGTATCTTTTATGGATACATCGAAACATCAAAATCTTACATACTTTACAATCCAATCTCAAAGAAACTAATTCTAAGTAGAGATGTAAAATTTCTGGAAAATCAACTCTGGAACAAATCTGAAAATCAGAAAATGGACAGTCAAAATCCATTGTTGCCCAATCCTGAAAATGTAGAAGACTCGGGACAACCAATACTTCATCCTGCCCTTCCAAGATTGCAGGTACAAGGACAATCTGAAAATTCTCAGGATCACTCAACTTCAAGAAGAGACTCATCCTCTAAACCTCAAAATCAAAGAACTCAAAGTTTGAGAGAAATCCATCAATAGTTGGATGACATTGAACATCACAACCTTTTTTCTTTAATGTCATGTCAACCTACATCTTCTAAAGAGGAAGCTAAGGAGCCACATTGGGTTCAATTCATGAACCAAGAGATTGACTCCATTGATAAGAAGAAGACATGGGATCTTGTTGATTTTCCCAGACACAAGAAAAGTATTGGTTTCAAGTGGGTTTACAAAACTAAACTCAATAAAAAGGGGGAGATTGAAAAACAAAAGGAAAGACTTGTTGCCAAAGGATTCTCACAACAACTAGGTACTGATTATGGTGAAACTTTTTCTCCAGTAGCAAGGTTAGACATTGTAAGGACTCTATTTTCCATAGCAGTTCAACACAAATGGAAAGTATACCAGATGGATGTCAAGTCAGCTTTCCTAAATGGTGTCTTAGAAGAAAAGGTCTATGTGGATCAACCACCTGGATTTGAAGTCAAAGACTAGCCAACCAAAGTATATCGGTTGAAGAAAACCTTGTATGGATTAAAACAAGCTCCAAGAGCTTTGAATAGTAGAATTGACACTTACCTGATCAAAAGTGGTTTCAGGAGAAGCCAAAATGAGGCAACTTTATACACCAAAACGGATCAACATGGTAAAATTATGATTGTATGTTTATATGTTGATGACATGATATATATTGGAAATGTTGAGTTAACCAGTTTTAAACATGCCATGCAATCTGAGTTTGAAATGACAGATCTTGGCATAATGAAATATTTTTTGGGTATTGAGGTTGATCAATCAACCAAAAGCATTTTTGTCTGTTAGCAAAAGTATGCAACAAACATCATCAAAATATTATGCATGGAAGACTACAATCCAGCAGAAACTCCTATACCCCTAGGCACAAAATTGAGCAAGCAAGATGAAGGACCTACAGTGGATTCTACCCTGTATAAAAGATTAGTAGGAATTTTGTTGTATCTTACAGCAACTAGGCCTGATATAATGTATGCAACCAACCTTGTTTCCAGGTTTATGGAAACCCCCAAAGATTCTCACTGGAATATGGTGAAAAGGATTCTGAGATATGTTGCAGGAACTCTCAATTTTGGTTTATGGTACACTCATTATGATGATAATCATCTCTCTGGTTACACAGACAGTGATTTTGCAGGCAGCCTAGATGACAGAAAGAGCACCTCAAGACATGTTTTTCACCTAGGTGAAAACCTGATTTCATGGGCATCAAAGAAGCAACAAATTGTATCAATATCTTCTAGAGAGGAAGAGTATGTCGTTGCTACCTCAACTTCCTGTCAAGCTGGGTGGCTGAGAAGAATATTGAATGATATGTCACTCACAGAAAAGGAGCCAACTCCTATCTTCTGTGACAACACCTCAACAATTGCTCTATCCAAAAATCATGTGTTTCACAAGAAAACCAAGCATATTGACACTCTCTCTCACTTCAGTCATGAGCTCGTCAATAATGGTGACATAGCACTTCAATTTTTTGTCTCTCGAGATCAGCTCATAGATATTTTCACAAAGCCACTCGGAAAATCCGTTTTTGATTTTCAGAGACAACACTTGGGCATTATCAGTGTTGATGTTTGTAACTATTGAGTTTAAGAGGGAGTATTAAATATAATGTAACCACAACAGTCTAACTGTACACTGCCAGTTGTACTATCATTTCTTGATGTTCTTGATTTGCTTGAGCCTATTTAGCTCAGCTCTTTTCCCTTTTCTCAATGTACTCTTTTCCTCATATACTCAATATAATGAATACTATTTTCTAATCTACTCTTTCTCTGTATTCTCTGCTTCTCATTTTATCAAGGTTGACATGTGAACTACAGGGTTCATTTTTTACATTTTATTGTATGGAGTGCCATGATTTTCCATTGGTATGCAAGAGATGCAATGGTTTCTAAGCTATTCAATAGTACACCCTCTATAAAAACTGACTTTTTAATATTAGTGCATTCCATTGATATCCTCCTTGTTTGTTCCAAGGATGTCATGTTGATTTCTATAGAAATATATTATTACCAATTTATGTCTCTTTCTTGAATGATAAAATCTTACAATGCAAGGAATTAGGGTGGTTCTTAGGCCTTTCTTTGGTGTCAAATAGATTTCAAAAGAGATGATAGACAAAATTTTATGAGCAAGGCAAGAGTATTGTTTAGTAGAGTCTTGAGCATGACCCAAATATTCAGTTAATTGTTCAACACAAGCCAAGAGTATGTTTCTTTTTGTTGTATATGAATTCTACCTTGAGTTCTACAAGGTGCTAGCCTTCTGAAGCATTGTGAGAAAACACAAACCTTACCAAAAGCCCATCTCTATAAATAGTTTTGTTTTTTAGTTTTGTTCGTTTAGAGACACTCTACAGTGAGGCCTTCGAGGGCACATGGTGGGTGTGTATATGCAAAAGTCATGGATTGTACTTAACATTAAAGTTGGTTTTAATTTTGTTTTTCATTTTTATATTATTTTTAAGTCTTTCTACAATCTAATGAGAGTTTTTGAAGGACTAGAAGCAAACAATAATTACAATCACACACAAGAAATGCAGAGATAGAATTATAGCTCAAACAACTTACCTTGCATTAAGCTAGATGATGTATATATACACAAAGGAGAGATTCATGATCTCCCTCACTAGACTTCTAGAGAGTTTCTATATACACAAAGGAGAGATTCATGATCTCCCTCACTAGACTTCTAGAGAGTTTCTAGGAATTCTCTGGATGATTCTGACAGAGTCGGCTAGTTGGCTTACCTATCAGTCTCTCTAGAAGCAACCACCTTACCTACCATGAGCACGAGTAATTAATTTGTTTCAACACTCCCTCTAAATTAAGAAGGCACACTAATGCTAACATGATGGATTCCTGGTCTAAGTCTCAACTAGGCTTACAACTTTTGAAATCAAAGTCAATTACATCATCCACATGTGTTTCTACACAGTGGGATTCACTTTCTTCATTATGCTTATGCTCTGCAATTTCTTATAGAATCAATTTCTTCAACAATCTTCTTCTTCTTCAACAGGATCTTCCAAAAAACTTCTACTTCTTTTGTTACAACATAAAATTCGTTAATAATGTTGATGTTGATTGATGTTCCTCCCCCATTCATTGTATTCTATCTAAAAATTTTAAACCTGGTTACTGCAACTCGAGATGAATGCTCTCATAGAATCCTTGAGATAATGTTGTTGCATCATTCTTCTTGTTTCAACCATACCAATTTGATGATGGAAGGAAACAAATTCTAATAGATACAACCTTAATCATCTCATAAATTTTTCATGGGTTACCCTCAACCATTTTACCATTTCCATGGTTTTTCCTTAGCTTACTCTTAGCCTTACATCTTCAATGGTTTTCATCAATGTACCCTTAACCATTACAATGCTCAAGTGGTTTCACATGACCACTAACCATCACACCAAATGATTTCTAGTTGACCAAAAACTTTGCATACAAGTGGTTTCTATTGACCACCAACTTTACAATGGATAAATTCATTTACAATGCACACATTCACTTGGGCTTTCTTCACTATGAGCTTCATCCTCAAACTTTCTACTTCTCATTCTTTTGTACCTGCATAAAATTGATCACTGCTCGAACATTATGTTTCAACAAACAAATGATCATTGATGTCCACATAAAATGAAATCCATATACCAAGATACATGGGTGCCAATAACTGTACTCACTAGTTCTCTAAGAATCCTTTTCACGTACATGGTTCATTAACACATTAGAATCTCATTTAATCATAACTTGGTCTAAACCAATTCACACTCTGAAATTACTCTTTCTCACATTCTCCTTTTAATCAAAGATTCAAGACCTCTGACTCATCATCAAGATTAGATATGAGTACACATGTCATCCTCATACCTACCACTATCCTCGTACCTACCTAGTGTTTAATTTCACATCTTAATGTCGCATCCACTCTTATACATAAGAGGGATACATGCTACATTATTACATGTGCTACTGCACTAATACGCGTAGGCCTCACTCAACAAGGCTTACTAAACACCGGATAAATACAACAATACAACTTGCCTATGGTATATTGAAAACACAGAAAGACACTGAAGTTGTTGTTGTATAAGCATACAAACACATATGACTATCAATCCAAATGAGAGCCAAATCTTAGAACCTATTTAAGATAAAAAAAAAAACTTTTGGAATTCTAAGTACAACAGATCATGCACCCCCTGCAACACTTATCATTACAAAATTTTATTACACTTACAACCAACATTAAACATTATTTACTAAATGCCCAAATCATAAGACAATTCACTCCCTCTTAATTAATAAAACCATAATTTATCTTTCATTACACTTCAACTAAGAAACATGCAAAAGACAATTCATTGACTATGAAAAAGACCATTCACCCATTCACCCATCACTCTTTTGAAGCTCCAAGCTGGCATCGTCAAAGTGTTGGCCCCACAAAGCACACTACTCTATGCAGCCCAGTGCGCAGACTACTCTACGTGGCCCAGTTGCAAATATTGTGCACCAAAAAATTAGTGACAAAAATTCTCAAGACTTGTAGCTCGATTTAATGTGCCTCATGATAAAACACTTAATGAAATGATTTATAGATGTATAAAAACATAGTGTTATACTTAGCACATAAACTTAGAAATACACATGAAATTGTTAACACACAAAATACTTGATATTAAGATAAACTTCGGTGTTGCATGCTAATACGGAGTGCACTAACTAAGATGAGCCTCATCTTCAGAGACTTCTAAACAATTTCTGCAACTTGCAAAACACACACACACACAGCTTGAGCTCTCAGACTTCTTCGACTACCTTCAATTGTTGTTTCTCCTCTATCGATTGTTCTCTCTGTTCTTCTATCTTTATGCATTCTCAACTAATTACAGAATTAGACATATAAAGACTATGACTGATAATTTTTACAGAGGCTAACCGACTTAACATTTAATACATAAATAAATTTGACTCACTCTTCATCTACTTAACTAGACTCGAGAAAGATTAATATCGACTCCATTTATTAAATCCCCGCTTGCCGACTGACAAAACTGAGTTTGATTAAACTTGCAACTTTGTATTTGCATATTCACTGACTGACAAATTGATAGAAACGTGATGCTCACCGACTTGTAATTACTATTTCCAACACTCCCCCTTAATTATAAGTAGGTTGGATTTACATGACACAAAATTTACATTAAACATTTGAATTTGCTTGAACTGTCAATCATTTGTCACCACACAAACTCCGAGGCTACTACACAGATGATGAAATGCATCTTTTGCTAAATATTTTGTGAAAATGTTTGCAACTTGATATTTAGACATACAAAATTCTAAACAGATTTCTTTTTTATTCACTAATTCTATGATAAAATGATACCTTGTATCAATGTGTTCGGTTTTCTTGTGAAACACATGATTCTTCGATAACATCAAGGTTGAATCATTGTCACAAAATATTGTAGTTGGTTCATGTTGTTCCTGCAACAAATATTTTAGTATTCTTCTCATCCAAATTGTTTGACAAGCTGCACTTGTAGTTGTGGCATACTCTGCTTCTACTAAAGAAAGAGTCACAATGGGCTGCTTCCTTGATTCCCATGATACCATACCTGTTCCAAAATGAAATGTGTACCTAGAGGTACTTTTCCGGTCATCTATGTTTCCTCCATAATCACTGTCAGAATATCCAATAAGTTTAAAGTCTTCTGGAGTAGAATATCTAATATCAAAATATTTTTTTCCATTCACATATCTCATAATTCTCTTTCCTGCCTTCCAATGCGATTCTTTTGGAGTTTTCATGAACCTTGAAACTAGTCTCACTCCATACACAATATCAATCCTTGTTGTTTTTAAATACATAAGACTTCCTACCAGTCTTTTAAATAGTGTGGGGTCCACTTTGGACCCTTCATCTTCTTTGCTTAACTTCAATCATGCTATAACAGGTGTTGAGGATGCTTTTGAATTTATCATATTGAATCTTTTCAAGATTTCATGCACATACTTTTATTGTGAGATAAATATATAAGTTTTGGACTGGTGAACTTCAATACCTAGAAATCATCGCATAATCCCTAAGTCAGTCATTTCAAACTCATCCTTCATGAATGACTTAAATTTTTTTATGCCAAAATCACCTGTAAAAATAAAATCATCTACATATAAGTAGACAATTAACATGCTACCTTGTTGATTTGCTTTGATGTACAGTGTTGGCTCACATTCACTTTGAAATCTATTCATTGTGATATAGGAATCTATGCTACTGTACCAAGCTCTAGGAGCTTACTTTAATCCTTACAATGCTTTCTTCAATATGTACACTTTGTCTTCTTGTCCTAGAACCTCATATCCTTGTGGTTGTTCCAGATATACTTGTTGATGTAGACTATGCCTCTACCTCAGCCACAGTCTCTACATTGACCTCCCGGTCTTAATGGATCATTCTGATTTCACCTTCGAGCCGAGGTCGCTCTTTCGATTCCTCACTGGAATCTATGTTAAAAACCCGATCCACAGGTCCTTCCTTTTCCCCTGTCATGGCTTCTACACATGCCTGATCTCTCCAGTTGTCGAGAACCTCGGTCTTCTCGATCTCCCGATCTCCAATATGTTGATTTGTCGAAATGGATTTAACTTCAGTTAACCCCCTGGGCTATACCTTTGGTCCACATGACCTCCCCTTATATGGCCGCAATCCCTTTCGGGGTTTCACGACTCAAGCGCCTAACCTCTTGGTCTCTCGACTCCCGAAGTGTCGATTCTCAAAATGTCGAAATGAGCTTGCCTTTCGGGATTTTCCCCAAAACCCTAGATTGTTGCCACGCATCCCCTCAAGATGTACGTTCCTCGTCGCTTCTCAATTTTGGGTTTTGAAACACCGAAATGCCTATGGGTTCTTTCCCTTGGAACTCCCGATGTTCCGATTCCTGACCTCCTATATGATGAAATGACGTCAGCTGGCCCCACAATGGAGCTTTCCACCTTGTCAGGATTTCGGACTTCGTGTTTTCGAAATGTGCGTGCTTCTTGTCTTCAGGATTCGCGAAACGCCGAACCCCAATAAGTCGATGGACTTTTCTATCGGGATTTTCCCCAAACTCTAGGATTTCTGCCACGCATCCTCCTATGATAGATGGTCCTCAATCATTCCGCGATTTTGCGAAATCAAATGTCGAAATGCTCCACATCTTGTCCTCTTGATCCCCAAAGTTCCAAACTCTGAAATGTCGACAGACTCTTGATCTCCGCCACGTGTCTCAACAGATGGACAATCCTGATTCAGTTCGATATTTTGCAACTTGCGATTCCCCAATGTCACAATTCCTCTATCATATCGAAACCCCAGTAGCCAAAATACCGATGGGTTCTTGATCTCCGCCACATGTCCTAATGAATGGATGGCTCAGATCAAATTCGGGGTTTTCACTATGAAGTGACCCGATCTCCTGCCCTCGAGACTTCCGATATCCTGACATCCCGACGCCTTCCAGGATTTTCGCTCTATTTGTGAGGGTTTAACCCCCGTGCAACTCCTGACAGACCCCACAACTGACAGGTATCTAAGTGAGGTCTGATGGCTCATGATCTCCTGAGCTTGAAACTTGAGAAACAGTTGTAACCCCCTTTGCTTCTCTGTCATATCGGACGGCTGGCAGGACTTTGCAAATTCTCTATGGAGAATTTCAATCATTCATCTCTTCCCTTGAGAACTTCCACGAAATTTAAACATAATATTTTTTCTGCATGGAACTTGTCCTCCTGCAGCACGATGTCACCGAACCTCCTTTCAATTATTCAAGGCACTTAACCTCTTTCTTCCCTTCGACGACTTTGAAGGATTGAACCCTTCTAAGGTTTTCCATGACTTCAAGTATTTTAGAAAAACACATGCTGGCACTTCTTGCGGCAGACCTTCAAACACTTTCAAGTGTTGAACTCCTTTCGACTCTGTACACTCCCTGCAGTAGCAGTCTCTCAACAAGTCATCCAGGTTACAAACCCCTGAAACTTCACTCGGCCTGCACACACTTTGCACGGCTCTTGCGCCTAACTGCACTTTTGAGGAAATGAGGACAAAATCTATCCTATCTGAGATTTCAGAGACAAACCTCTGAACCCTTTGTCAACGCACTCCTTGCGGACAATTCAACTGCACTCCTTGCAGGAACTCTTGCTCAGACAGAGAAACAATTGAAACTCATTTCCTAACACTTTCTCTCTCAAACTTCAAACATAATCGTGAAATCATTCATACACAACATAGAAAGAAAATGTATAACAGAAAGAGTAAAACCATGAACATGCCCTTCAGCATACACATACAAGAAACAAATACAACGCCATGAATCTGAATTAAGACGTCTTCTATTAACTCAAATCTCTGTACATGGGTGTTTTTCAAACACAGTTTCTCTGTTCCATCTCTACATGCTCTCCTCTTGGTAATGTTCTTCTCTCTCATACAATAATACAATGAGGGTGTCTATATCCATTTTCCCTCTGCTCCTAAAACTATCTAATTTGAGAATTCAAAGCTACCTACTAACATAAATTCCTTCTTAGTCCTTCAGACGAGAGAAGGTCACTCAAGGTCTGATTACAATCTATAAGTATCCCTCTCCTTAACTATTACATTTACATTTGGTGCATCCATCTTCAAAATTTTATCATGTGTCCAAAATGCGTTGGTGCTTTCCCCATGCTCGCTTGACATTGGTGATGCTCCTGCATCACTTGTTCTTATAAATGTCCATTAAAAAATGTTGAATTTACATCCATTTGTTAAACTGGCCATTTTTTCTATGTGGCAATGGCTAACACAGTTATGACTGTGTTCATGGGCACAACTGGTGCAAATATTTCATTGAAATCAATTCCAAGTTGTGTAAAACCTCTAGCAACTAACCTTGCCTTGTGCTTCTGCACATTTACTTCTGCGTCTTTTTTTGTTTTATAAATCCACTTGACACTTATCACATCCTTGTCTTCAAGTATGTCTACCAAATTCCATGTCTGATTTTTATCTATGAATTTGATTTCTTCATCCATGGCTTGAGCCCATACATCATCTTTGACAACTTCTTAAAATGTTAATGGATCATCTATTTGTGAAAACATAGCAAAAATAGAAAATGAATTTTTTGTGTCCTCATTATAGATGTTGCACAAAATTCTTGTCTTTATTAGTAATAGACTTGTTAATGTTGGATCTGGGGATGTATAACTACTTGGACTTCTTGTTGGTTTTTTTTGTGCTCTAGGTGTAGATTGTGCACCTGTTGTTCTTACTGGAGTATTCTGTGTTGCAATTTGTGTCATAGTGCCAGGTGTAGAAGGGACTTCGCACTCACTTGTACATGGTGTTTGAACCACCTCTTTTTCTATGTCATCATGCACCATTGCATCAATAATTTTGAATTTATTTTCTATTCTTCCATCCCATGCTTCATTCTCCACGAATTGAACATCGTGAATGATTATGATCTTTCTTGCAAAAGGGTCATACAACTTGTATCCTTTTGTATCTTCTAAATTCCCAGCAAATATACATTTATGTCCTTTGTTATCTAGCTTCTTTCTCAACTCATCCGGAACATGTATGTATGTGACACAACCAAAAACTTTTAAGTGCGCCACATTATGCTTCATACATGTCCAAGCTTCTTGAGGAACTCTATTCTTTACACTTTTTGTCAGACATCTATTCATGATGTATATTGTAGTTTCTACTACCTCAACCCAATACTTATTTGATAAATGTTTGGATGCCAAGATATTGTGCACCATTTCCATGATGGTTTGATTCTTCCTCTCTACGACACCATTCTGTTGTGGTATATACCACGCGGTAAATTACTTGTATATGCCATGAAATTTACAAAAGTTCTGAAATTATCTTGATATATATTCTCCTCTATTAGTTCTTAGAAATTTGATGTGATAACCACTCTATTTTTCCACAAGTGATTTAAATTGTTGAAAACAACCCAATGCATCATATTTTTTATTTAGGAATTAAATCCATATCTTTCTTGAGAAATCATAAATAAATTTCAGAAAATAAGAACTGCCTCCTATAGATGGAGTTTGCATTGGCCACAAATGTTTGAGTGTACTATTTCCAGTGGAGCTTTTCCTCTATGTGACTTGCCAATTGGAAATGATTCTCTATGGTGCTTGCCAAATATACAACCTTCACATATTCTTTCTGTTTTTTCTATCAATGGTAAACCTTTTACCATATTCTTTGTGTCTAACAACTTCAGGCCTCCAAAGTTTAAATGTCCAAATCTGAAATGCCATAGCAAGGAATCATCTTGTACTTTAGATTGGAATGGTGCCTGCATTTTTGTGCTACTTTATCCTTTCTTGATATTGCGTGCACTATTTTATTCATTTGAAATGTGTGCACTTTCTATTGTAAATGCAATGTCTAACTGTGCATCTTTTTCTTTACCAATAGCTAGTGTTGTATTCCTCTTCTTTGCTGGATTCAATGTCAATGGGAACATTTTGTTACTTGTCATCTAGATTCTTCCAATAAGTTGATTGCTTTGATATCTATCCATAATCACACAATGATTATCTTCCATGTATATTTTCTATCCTTTATGTAACAACTCTCCTATGCTCATCAGATTATGCTTCAGACCAAAAACATAATATACATCAGGCATAACCTTTTTTTCTCCTTTCTTAGTTAAAATGTTTATACTTCCTCTTTCTAAGACAATGACTTGGATATTTTTTCCAAGTGTAACCTTGGATTGGATTAACTTATCCAAACTAGAAAACAATTATATGTTTCTTGTCATGTGATTACTGCAACCTGAATCTAAATACCATATATCACAAGGACTTTCTTGAGAAACATTGCATTCAACTTGGGAAACTATAGGCATTGCCTTAGCATGTGCCATAAACATAGGGATGGAGGGTTTGTTTGTGTTGTTTGAATGATCTTGAACTTGTTTGTTCTAATTGTATTGTCTCTTTCTGCACTCGTATGCATAATGTACATAATGTTTACAGTAATGCCATTGAATCTTTGACTTATCAAATCTTTGATTACTTGGCTGACTGGTATTTGGGTTTTGACCTCTTCCACCAGTGTTTCTAGGACTGCTACTCCCTCCACTTTTCAAAAAACTTCTTCATAGGCCTCTAGAGTTATCTCCCCCCCTTCCTCTTCCATAACTTATGGATGACTGCGCAGAAAATGCATTATCTAATAACATGTTTTACCTATTTAATTTGTTTTCATGATTACTGAGTAAAGCTTGCACTTCATCTAGACTAAACTGACTTAGATCTTTGATTTCTTCTAGAGTCTCAACAAGGGTACCAAATTTAGGTGGAAGACTCCTAAGTACCTTCTCAACAACATTTTTTTCTTCTATGGTTTATCCATGATACTAAATCTAATTTATCAGGCCAATAAAATATCTTTCATTGACAGAGTTTCAAAATATCTTCTAAGAATTTTCATCTTTGAATTCTTGAATTTTTCTATACCTTGATAAGAGGTTTGTAATATGTCCCATGCTTCCTTGGCTTGCTTTGTTGATGAAACTCTTGGGAGCATGCTCTCATGCATGGCTTGATGTATGTAAAACATCGCATTTCCATGCTTCTTCATTTTATATTTAAATGAATCCTTCTCATTTTGTGTGAGGCAATTGTACATGTCCTGATATTTGAGTTCGACATAGCCATTTTCAACTATCTCCCATACATCTTGACCCTAAAATAATGCCTTCATGGTCAAGTACCATAACTCATATTTTTTTCCTATAAAAGTGGGAGTTTTCAGATTTGAATTAGAAGCCATATATTTACCCTATGACAGAGTTGTTTCTCTGATCAAAATGCTCTTGACCAACCTAGCCTTGATCAACCTGATTTGATACCATATCTTGGATCCACAACACGTAAAATACTATGCGCAATGCAATTACAAATATTGTGCACCACAAAATTAGTGAAAGAACTTCTCAAGACTTACCATGCAGTGCACATACTACATGTTTTATTGCATGTTGTGATAAAACACTTAATGAAATGATTTATACATGAATAAAAACACAGTGCTATACTTAGCACATAAACTCATAAATACACATGAAATTGGTAACACAAAATACTTGATATTAATATAAACTTTGGCAATGCACGCTAATACAAAGTACAATAAATAAGATGATATTAGGCTCCAAAGACTTCTAAACAACTTATGCAACTTGCATAACACACTCATAGAGCTTAATCTCTCAAAATTCTTCGACTACCTTCAGTTGTTGCTGCTCCTCTATTGACCGTTCTCTTTGTTCTTCTATCTTTCTTCATTCTCGACTACTTAAAAACTCAGACATATAAATACTATGACTGAGACTTATTACATAAGATAACCAACTTAACATTTAAGAAATAAATAAATTCAACTAACTCTTCATCTACTTAACTGGACTCGAAAAACATTAAGATCATCTCCATTTAATAACTCCCCTGCTTTCTGACTGACAAAACTAAGTTTGAGTAAAATTGTGACTTTGTATTTGTAGACAGACTGACAAACTGATAGACTAACTGAATGACCAAAAATAGGTGGAGACGTGAAGCTCACCGACTTGTAATTACTATTTCCAACAACTTCTTTGTTAACTATTTTCTTATACAATGAATTTTCCCATTCAGAGGTTCCTCCGGTCACATAACAAGGTCACAACCATGTCTTGGATCTCTATAGTGGTTATGATCTTACACATTTTATTGAGCTCGTTGTGTATTATGAAATTGGGAAGGGATATTTCATGATGGATAGTTATATTAGGGAAGCTTGGATATATCATGTCAGGTATGTTTTCCGGTGAGTGTGTTGGTTTGTCATGATTGGTGTTTTGAGATTTGGCTACCTTTATTAGGTTCTTCTGGGATTTGTTACTATGTTATCGTTTGTTTTCTTCACATTTTCTATTCTCTTTTCTTTTGTTTCTTAGTTCATGTGACTGTGTTATGGTTTGTTTTATTGAATCACATTTTATATTCTCTTTTGTTTTGTTGCTTAGTTCATTAAAATTCAAGTAAAAGTGTTTTTCATCATTATCTAATGATATTGATGGTTTTGATTGGGAATCTCAAAAACTCAAAAATTGAATTAAACTTGATCTATATTTGGTATAATAATTTGCAAAATACACTTTGTTTATGTCTAATATTTTTCATTGGTATATATTTAGTGGTACATCACTACATGCCTGTACTTATTTTCTTAACAACTAGTTATGTCTTTGTAACATGAATTTGAATTGGAAAGTGATGAAAGTGCTTCTGTCTCATGACACAATAGTTGCAATGAAAATCTAGAAAAACAACAATATGAAAAATTGGGTTCTTCTAACATTGGTGTGCTATATTTTTTCTAAAATATAATGCAAATGTTAGTATTAAGTTTAGTACCAAAATTATGAAATTTCTTGAAATAAATTTGTACACTAGTATATAACAACATGTTCTAGTGTGCCACTAATTTTCCATATTTTTTTTGTTAAAATATTTGATGTGCTCATTTTTCCATAGACAATATCTCAATATTGTCACCGAACCATAGGCCACCGTTGAGAACCATAATATTGATAGATAGAATGATTCCAGAAGTAGTACCAAACCAAACAGATAACCAAGAGATAGTGTATCTCTCTTTCTCCAAGAATAGTGCACCAAACAAAAAGTCCACAAACTAGAAACAAAGACCAAAATCCTAGTTGCAGTAGCTGCAGCTGCACTCCTTCTCCAAACTTGTGCACCACTTGAATTGTGTGAGATGTGATAGAGTTAATGACCAAATGAGCTCAAGTACCCTCTATTTATAGTGGTCTTTATCACTTGTCCAGGCCGACTTCTTCTTTTAGAGGATAATACTTAAATATTAATTATTTTATTGAGTTGACATGTCTTCTAGGGTTTCTACACATCTATTTAGGGTTTCTCTAGCTTCCAAAACATTATAATATAGTCATAGGTTATACATGGAGGTTAATACCTCCCACAAATATGATAACATCAATGCTCCCTTCTAGCTAGCAAGGTATTTAATGGTAATGGTCTTGAGCACATATATACCATCTTACTAGTAGCATCATAATAGCCACACATGCTATCTCATGATCACATAGATCAACTTACGACCAACATCACTACTATCAGTATCATCTCATAGCATCAAATACATCATCTCTTAAGGCCATACTCCATCTATGTAATCAGGAATGATGTTGAATAGATCACTTACTCAACAGAGTGATACAAGGACCATTCTTTTATTCTGTACATACATCTTAGAAGAATAGTTGTCCTAACAGATGCTAAAATCCTTGCAATGAGATACAAGGACCATTATTACAGGAATGTCAGCCTCATAATATTTTATATTCAGGTCCTATGTACCATATAGATCAATCTCTACCCATATTCCTTAGAAAATATTGGTCCCATATCAACCACCCTAATCAGAACATCATGTGCTTAGGGGGCAGACTATTCAACCTGATAGAGCCAATAACTATGCATCAGGAGAATATCAGTCCTGAACCATTTTCCTAATGAGGCCACATTCTATGCCTTGGGAAAATACCACTCCATGAAATGTCAACAATATTTCAACCTGCACCATTCTCCACAGGGATAATGTATGTCCACCAGCACACTGACTATCCATCTTAGCTAGCAATCATCTCCAACACTAGTGGTAGTCTCCATGGAAATCATATAATACCATACAACTTCTACAATGCCATCCAACAGAACACAATTGTATCTATCCATAGTAGTAAAAAACTACTACCCAGTTGTACACAACCACTCTTAGTAGCACATGAATACTAACCAGTGACACATAGTCACTACTAGTGGAGTGCATCCACCACCATAGAATACAGCTACTGTCCAGAGACATACAGTCTCCCCAGTAATAAAATAATATCATCCAGTATCATCCCACATCAACAATTTCATGATACAAAATGAGTCATCTAGGCCATTCTTCCACTCACATCTGTGAGATATGCAAGATAATCTGCCCTCGAAAAGTTAAACATCATCCATGGGATGTCTGGACTATTCTTCCCAAGCATAGAAGAATAATTTTCCCCGATTTTTTAACTTGAACCATTCAACCTAACTGGGCCATTCTTCTTGCACGATTCATAGTGCAACCTAGAGAGAATGATTCTTCCCAAGGGAATGACTATCCATACCATTTCCTATGGAAATGATTGTCCTGCACCAACCTCCTACATCGGACCATTCTTCAAAATTGCTCAAAATTGTGAACTTCGAAAGAATGACTACTCAGAGAGGTGAACCATTGTTAAGCCCTAATATTGGCTTATTACCCCTTAATTGGGGCATATTAGATTAGTAATGTTATTTTATTTATGTTGGCTTTAGGCCATTAGTTGTAATTTAGATTAGTAATTTTATTTTATTTATGTCATCTTTAGGCCATTAGTTGTAATTATACCTCCTAGTCTCCTATATATACCAAGGAGACATTTTCATTTTGAATCATCTTGTACTTGAACATTTAAGTGGGGTAAAAGGAGG
>SNQJ01S0037909.1:0-12130 GCA_010110895.2 Picea sitchensis
GTTGTCTCTGTCTTCAATGATTATTATCAAGAAAATATTCTACAACAATGTACTAGTGCAGACTCATACTAGTACGCAGGCTTCTACCTGCTGAAGGCTACAACCTTCTCTCTTTTACCAGCCTTTCCTGGAAGGGAGCTTCAACCCCCTGAAGATAACACCAGTTTCTACTGGTAGATGGATACTACTGAAGGGTTTAACCCTCATACTCACTGTTGACCACGTTTCATTAATTTTCACACTGGATCAGGCAGTTTCATCTAGTGGCTATGACAACAACAAAAATTATCTCTAGAGTAAACACAGATCTACAGTCTGCCAGGCAGTTGCGAAAGCTTCCTAAACACACATTAAACAAATCAATAAACCTGGATATAATACCACAGCTCTCGTGGTTGTTAAACCCACGGCCAAGAACTCCCTGTCAGTGTAGATCTGCCGCCCGACTGACATAATGAGGTTCCTCCATCCTCAACCCTTCCATGCGGCCAGCACAAAAGAACTCAGCCACCTGTAGATATCCCCTCTATCAGAAAATGGCCTCCGCGACCTATCACCGTCCTCCTTTACCTCTGCGAAAAAAAAAAATTCCTCTAGGAAGAGCATCGACCCCTTCTTAAATCCATGGGTCAATACCACTCAACCGTCACCATTCCTATTGCTATGGGTCCATATTTATTGTTCAGGGGCAATCGGGTCTCAAACAAGATTTGAATAGTTACGCGCGCCTTTCATACTGACAGCTGGCCTCCACTGATCGGGGTTTCGCGGTTTGTGACTTCAATGTGCACGATCTCCTTGCTCCCGAAATCTTCGAAATCCCGATGCCGACTATTTCCAGGTTGCTGACACCTATCCACCACTGGTTCCACCTGTGTCCCACTCGACTCTCCTATCGGGATATCGCGTATCGCAATTTCGCGATATCTGATGCCATTGTTCATGGGACTCGCAAAACTCCGATTCCCGATTTTCCAATGAACAAAATGCCGACGGCACCTTGATCTTCGACACCTGTCCCTCAGATGGACGGTCTTGATCCCTTCGGGATTTCGAGACTTTCGATGTCTCGTTTCCTTCGACCTCAGGAACTCTGATTTCCCGATGGCCAATATGCCGACGGTGCCTTGATCCTTTGCCACCTGTCCTTGCAGATGGATGGTCCCTATTCCTCCATCCTCCTTCCACCCGATCCCCGAAATTCTGTATAGAGCTGTGATCAACGGTCCTGGTGTGATCTTGAATTAATGGTTGCAATTGAATCGGAATATCGCGTTTCGCGATTTTGGGGTTTTCATTGTCGAGTGATTTGGACATTTCAAAGTCCCGAACCCCGATACTCTGCTGACGTCACACGTGGTTTGACACGTGTTAAATTCTTCCACGTGTCATTCTGATTTGTGACTTACATATGTCTGAAGTGTTGAATCTGTCTGACACTTGTCACTACCTGGTTGGGCCACGTGTTGCTTAGCTGACGTAGTCTGTTGATGTGGGCTGAGTTGATGGTCTAGATCATTTCTGGATCTGACGGTCTAGATTTACTCGCGATTTCGCGTTTCGCGACATTGGGGTTTTTGATGTCAAGTGACTTTGTCATTTCAAAGTCCCGATCCCCGATGCTGATGCGCCCCTTTCCACACGCTAGCCCTGCTGGCTATAGGCCTTGGCCTACATGACCATCTACACATGACCTCGGTCAAACCTCTCATCAGGGTTTCGGCGTTTTGATGTCACCATGCACATGCCTCCAGGATTCCCGATCCTCCAATGCCACCTGTCCTCTGTGCTGTCACCTGGACCCCACTAGGTGCTTACCTCCATCGGGAAATCTCGTATCGGGATATCGCGATTCCCGCGGTTGTGAGTCTCTCGTCACCGAGAACTCCGAAACGCCGAATACTGACTCGTCCGGATCTCCTGCCACGTGTTCTCACAAATGGACGGTTCAAACCACCTATCGGGAGATCGCAGATCGCGATTCCAATATACAAGAGTTCCACGTGCACGAACGATGAGCTGACCTCCGACTCTCCTCCGGATGTCTGACGTGTGGCTCCTACGGAGATCACTGCACAGTAGGATTTAACCCCTGCACGACTCTTACAGATCCAACGGCTGTCAGGTTTTCTTCTCAGATCCTACAGCTGTCGACGACGCTCTGCAGCAAACATACAACCACCATACACTGAATTTCTTATATGAAATCTCTTCTTCCTCCTTTGCCTAATCCTTTGCCATCAATGACAATATTTCCAACACCTATGATAGGAGAAAAGTCAATTTTGGAGAAGAGATCGAGGAAAGTGCAACAAACAAGGCATATTGGACCAAAGGGAACAACGCGCTTCGGAAAAGAAGGAAGACCACCGTGACAAAGGGAAAAGGAAGCAGTGCATGACAGGATTTGCGGAAATCTAGTGCATAGGTGGAAAAACCTAGCCATGTTAGGGTTAGAGTTTTGGATTCATATTGTAAGGGCTTTTAAGCCATTTTTGTAGTATAAATAGAAGATGGATGAGGTAGGTTTGAGGTATCTAAATCTAGGAGTGTTATCATATATTTATCTTTTTGTTGTCCTTGTTGAGAGAGAGTATCATACTTTTGGTAGAGTTTGTATTTTTATGAGAGTTGTGAAGCTTGGATGGAGTTGATGTAACTGAGGGTTAGGTTGCAAGATGTGGAGCTTGGTGCGATGATAGTCCACCTCACTACACACCACTATTTTATGATGTAATGCAGGCAAGTCCATTTTGATGAAGAATAAGAAATAACAAGAAGATCTGTGTGGATGTAGCCCCAGGGGGGGTGAACCACGGTAAAAACCCTGTGTTGAAAATGTGTCTGAATGTTTTGTTATTCTGCAATTATGGTTAAATGAATGAATGATTTAAATTAGAACATGCACTAGAAATATGTATGCATAATGAATATTATAAGTGAATGAAATAGTATATCTAATGAATGGTATGATATAATGCATGGTTAAGTAGAAATAGAAGTAAGAAGAACAACCCCAATCCCTTCCATGACTGTAGACACCTGCGTCCTACAATTACCCATAAACCATCTCAGTGAGACCGGATTGTGCACTCTGTGCATGATGTAGCCTTATGGCTTACCAGAAGGGATAATGGTGAAAAGGGTTTTATTGGAGAACTAAGGAAGAACCTAGGTTAGCCCATACGTCCAACATTTGTACACTAGTTGCTTCTCTAATTCCATCCATTTTATAATCATCTCCAAGAAAATCCTCCATCATCTAGTCATCCACAAAAACTTGTCTTGATGAGATATTGTTTGGATTTCTCTCTAATTAACTCTTGCACTTTTCTTCTGGTGATGGAGGAGAAACAATAACAATATATATTCTGCTAGAAATTGGATTTCCCTCTTCTGAAATCCTACGCTTTGACATATGTAACTTTTATTTTTCTCTTTCTTCTTGTACCTTTTCGATAGGCTTACTTTTTCTTGAGGAATTTCTTTCTCGAATCTGGTGGTTCCCCACGTTTAAAGATAAAAATTGACTTCCAAACACCCACCACAAATTTGTCTTTATATTATGTAATAAGGCACAACCAAGTGGAGAAATTTGTTTTATTTATTACAAAAGAAGACACATCTAATAAATCCAATTGCACTTGGACAAATTTTTCTTCCAATTCTAAGAAGACACAAGAATATACAAACAAGAATTCCAGTTTCACTTGGACAAATTTGTCTTCCAATTCCAGGAAGCCACAAGTTTGGATAATTCCTTGACAAAGATTTGTAATGTAAATCGATATTATTGGGATTTGAAGGTACCAGTAGTACTTCGGGCTTATATAACTACCTACAAGAAGATAACAGGGTAGACACACTTTAGACTGGTGTATGGATAGGAGGTAGTAGTTCCTTTATAGTATTTGATACCAAGTATGTGCATTGCAACAATTACATATATGACAGAAAGGGGTGCAGCGTAGGAAATATTGGCTCAACTGATGGAATTAGAAGAGGACAAAATCTTCGTAGGTTTCCATCAGGAGGTACATAAAGCAAAGGAAAAATCATGGCATGAAAAACATATCACGAAGAATAAGTTTAAAGAAGGAGATATGGTTCTCCTCTATGACAGTAAGTATTTGCAACACCCAGGGAAGCTTATAATGCATTATCTAGGGCCATATCAGATAAAATATGTCACAGAGGGACGTGATGTACAACTACAAGACTTAGCAAGAAAGGAAGTTCAAGGACTGGTGAATAGTGGTCGACTGAAACTGTATAGGGACAGTCGATCTACTAACCCTTAGTATTTGCAGTGTAGAAAGTAGACTTGTACATACTATAAATAGTAGGAGTTAAAAGAAGAAAAAGGAATAAAAAACTAGGAAAATGAAGAAATATCCAAAAATAAGTAGTTAGAAGAATAAGTGATAGACATATAGTTGGGAATGACAACGCGCATCAAACAGAAAATTGGTGCAACACAATTCATAAGACTATGCATAGGAAAGTTAAATATGGTGCGATGAAACATAGATTAACCAGAAAAGTGGAAAACAGATGAACGGAAAATACCAGACACATCAAGACATTAGTGACAGAGTTTATAAAAAGGGAAAATATCGGAAGATTTCAACACTTTGCGATTTCTCAGCAATAGAAAACTTAAGAGCACAAACAGAGGATGATTGGTCAAGAGAGACAATCATTTGCACAAAAGGAAAGTAAGATGGCACCTCATAAGTTTGGCGCTCTTGGATGATTTGTAAGGGTGACCCGACAATCAAGGAGGAAGAAGGAAATAATGGCCGATCTAGAAAGTTTCATGGAGCTGGAGGATGTTACAACGTCAGAGACAGAATCCATTAGTCCAATAAGGGTAGAAGAAGAAAAATCAACCACATAAGAGGTGAAAGTCGATCAGAGCGCAGAAAACCGTAATGACGGAGAAAACCCTAATCCTGAAAACCCTGCAAAAGCAGAGGAAATGGAAAAACAGAAACATGAAGTCGTTGCAAAAGAAGTCTTGGTCAAGGATATTACAGGCCAACAAGAAATAGAGGATGACGAAAAAGAAGAAGAATATGAGGAATAACTTACAGAAGAAAACCCAGCCTTGGGCCAAAAGAGTAAAATACCAAGAGCTCCAAGAAAACAAACCACAACAGAGTGCTACCTCATATCCCAGATGTTGTAGTTGCAGTTGAGGACATGCTAGGGAAAGTGGCCAAATTGATGTATGTGGATCACAACGTAACAAACACAACAAAGTTTCCTGTCCTTGCACAAGAAATTTATTTAGAGAACAAGAAGGAGGCAGGACCCTTAGGAAAACCAATTTTGGAGCCTGCGGAGTGGATCATAGGAATATATAGCTCTGGTATTATGAATTGTTTGGACATACCACATTTCGGGCACGGTAAGAACATGGGCCACTATGTGAAACAACTGCTGGAGAGGGTACATGGAGGTATTGTGTGAATGGACATGCCGATCCATATAGATGTATATCTCATAGAAAATATCATAGGGTTTCCTACCACTGGCATAAAACCAAAGGAATACTTGGAGAACAAAGCAATGGATAAGGAGATTGCAGAAGAAATCAAAGCACAGTTTGGGACAAACAAGGGAAATAGGGGTATAGTGATAAAGGACATCAACGATCCTGCGACAAGGTTTTCCATGAAGCTAATGGCCTCTAAAATCTTAAGGAATTGTAGAAAGGAAGAGGCCTCGACAGGATTCATAGCAGTAGTTGCGCAATGCACAAAGGGTATAGTATTCAGCTAGGTGCCCTATTTACTAAACCGGTTTTTGATAGACTACAGGGATGCATAGGATAATGGGACATAATTCCATTACTCTTAGATGTTGATATTGATAGCATTGGCATGATGGAAAGAACCTAAATTCAAAGCCTTTTTGGACATAAAAGGTAAATGTTGTGCAACACAATATGTAACTCTATGGCAGGAAAAAGACAATAAGAACCAACAAGTGGACATCGCAATATTTGCAATGTTCCTAGAATATATGTAGTAGAAGACCGCTAACATGTGGAGAATCCCTATTGAAGTAGTCAAGGAAAATGAAGGGATTGCTAAATTTAAGGATTCAAGACACCACATGTGGATACAAGCCGAAAGAGATCCAAAGAAGAAGTGGCTAGAAATTCACAACTGCACAATGCAAGAGGAAGTAGAATGGATAATAAAGGACTACCTGCACAGTGGAAAGTTCCTGCAACACAGAACAAAGGAATAAAACCTAAGGAACAGTAAGAAGCATATCCATTAAAGAAGACAAGCAATACTGTAGAAAACACAAGGAAGGTTGCATAGCGCAATCGAACCTTAGGAAGTAGCGCAACAATAATCAAGACAAGGAAGAAAGACATCGTGCCAAGGGATGAAGTGAAAGGAGAATAGGTAAAGGGAGAAAACTCTTAGAAGAAAGAGGTACGAGAGGAAGAAACAGAAAATATGAAAACTAAGGCGCGGGCCTCAACCCCAACCAAGAAGAGGACTGGAACATAGGAGGGGGAAATAAGAAATAAAATGAAGTACCACAAGAATCCCCCAGTACTCACTATCACAGAAGACGATGCAGAATTCATCGTAGATAAGGTCTAAGATAGAGGGGAGAATGTAGTACTTCCAGCAACAATACAGAGAGAAGAAATAATGGATAAGTTAGTAGAAGTGAATGACATCCTACAAAGGCTTCAGATAAGTAAAATGCATCATCCTATAGTGAAAAAGAAATACAAATCACAGGAAGCATCATTCCAGAAAGAACATGGAAAGATAGTACATACAGTAGTAAAGGGTAGTGACAGGTTTATGGTCATGAAGGACAAGTTGGAAATAGATGATAACACAGTGAAAAAATAGGTGAAAGACATAGAAAATCCCGAGGTGGTATTGGCATGCATACCCACAAAGGAATTACATGGGTTATAGGAAAGTGTGATGCATGAAGTCCACTCTAGAGCTAGAGTGGATGCCACCAATCTAGAGATTGATAGGGAGGTTAAGGAGATATTGCAGGTCACTTGTGAAAAAATCATAATGGAGAAGGAAGAGAAGAAACAACGCGCAGATAAACTAGAGAAGAAGCTTGCAGAATATTATAACAACATACTAGACTGTGCGCAACAACCAGAGGTCACAACAGAAGAAAAGATATAAAATATTGCAAAGAACATGGAAAGATACAAGCATGAGATAACATAGTTAGTAGAAAAATTCACTCTAAGAACACCCCCATAGGTGAGGGAATAGAGAGGGTAGGAAACTATTGTGCATATAGATAGCATAACGCAACAAAGAAAAGAAGTCACAAAATTGTATGACATGATTGCGAACATTTGGACCATCCTGGAAGAAGAAGAGAGGATCCAGTAGTTGGAGCAAAGAGAGGAAAAATTGAACGTTGCAGTTCAGGACTTGAAGAAGAGGCAGAAGACAATGGCCATATCCATGAGATTGAGGGTCACACAGGAGATGAAAAACTTGCATGCCAAGGTAAAGGCAGTACAAGGAGAAAAACAATCAAGGAAGACCCAATTGGAGCCATTACAGCAAGAGGATGAAAGAATGATATAAGAAATACAAACAGAGAAAGGAATATTAGAAAAGACACATGTCGAAAGAAGGGAAGTGCTGAAATAGAACGTAACAACGCAATATGTGGATATACTAGCAGAAACAAGTGTGTAGGAAAAGGCGAAAGCGACATCTTTAGCACAAAAGTTTCATGCACTAGAGGTAGCATTGCAGCAAGTCAACTAAGTTTCTTGGGATGAACCACATGTTAGTGTTGGGGGCCTATTGGTATAGGCCTATGATAGGAGAAAACTCAATTTTGGAGCAGATTTTGAGGACAGTGCAACAATCAAGGCATATTGGACCAAAGGGAACAACGTGCATCAAAAAATAAGGAAGACCAGTGCAATAAAGGGAAAAGGAAGCAGTGCACAACAAGATTTGCGGAAATCCAGTGCATAGGTGGACAAACCTAGAGATGTTAGGGTTATGGTTTTAGAGTCATATTGTAAGGGGTTTTAACCAATTTTTGTAATGTAAATAGAAGATGGATGAGTTAGGTTGAGGTATCTAAATCTGGGAGTGTTATCCTATATTTATATTTTTGGTGTCCTTGTTGAGAGAGAGTATCATACTTTTGGTAGAGTTTGTATTTTGATTAGAGATGTGGATCTTGGATGGAGTTGATATAACTAAGGTTCAGGTCACAAGATGTGGATCTTGGTGTGACGTTGGTTTGCCTCACTACACACCACTATTTTATGATGTAATGTGCATAACACCATTTTGATGAAGAAGAATAAATAACAAGAAGATCTGTGTGTATGTATCCCCAGTGCGTGAACCATGGTAAAATCCCTGTGTTGCAAATGTGTCTGAAGGTTTTTTTATTTCTGCAATTATGGTTAAATGAATGAATGATTTAAATTACAATGCGCACTAGAAATATGTATGCAAAATGAATATTATAAATGAATTAAATAGTATATATAATGAATGGTATTATAGAATGCATGGTTAAGTAGAAATATAAGTAATAAGAACAACCCCAATCCCTTCCATGACAACAAATTCCTACATCCTGCAATTACCCAGAAAACCATCTCGGGTGAGACTGTGTTGTGCACAATGTAGTCTTTTGGCTTACCAGAAGGGTCGATGGTGAAAGGTTTTTTTTTGGAGAACTAAGGTAGAACCCGGGTCAACCCATACATCTAACATTTGTACACTAGTTTCTTCTCTAATTTCATCCATTGTAGAATCATCTCCAGGAAAATCCTCCATCATCTAGTCATCCACAAAAAGTTGTCTTGATGAGATATTGTTTGTATTTCTCTCTAACGAACTCTTGCGCTTTTCTTCTGGTGATGGAGGAGAAACAATAACGACACATATTCCACTAGAAATTGGATTTCCCTCTTCTGAAAGCTTACGCTTTGACATACATAACTTTTCTTTTTCACTTTCTTCTTCTGCCTTTTCTATCAGTTTCTTTTTTCTTGAGGACTTTCTTTCTCGAATCTGGTGGTTCCCCATGCTTAAAGATAAAAATTGGCTTCCAAACATCCACTAAAAATTTGTCTTTGTATTATGTAATAAGGCACAACCAAGTGGAGAAATATTTTTTTGTATTACAAAAGAAGACACATCTAATAATTCCAATTCCAGTTGCACTTCGACAAATTTGTCTTCCAATTCCAAGAAGACACAAGAAGATACAAACAAGAATTCCAATTGCACTTCAACAAATATGTCTTCCAATTCCAGGTAGACACAAGAAAATACAAACAACAATTCCAATTACACTTGGACTATTTTTTCTTCCAATTCCAAGAAGATACAAACAATGATTCCAATTGAACTTGGACAAATTTGTCTTCCAATTCCAAGAAGACAAAATAACGTACAAACAAGAATTCCAATTTCACTTGGACAGATATGTCTTCCAATTCCAAGTAGACACACGAAGATACAAACAACAATTCCAATTGCACTTGGACAAATTTGTCTTCCAATTTCAAGCAGACATAAGAAGATACAAACAACAATTCCAATTGCACTTGGAAAAATATGTCTTCCAATTCCAAGAAGACACAAGTAGATACAAAAAATAAATTCAATTGCACTTGACAAAGTTGTATTCTAAATTTTCCTACAATGGTCTGGCAATAGCACAAAATTTTCTATGAATCTAATAAGAACACTAAAATAAGTAAAACATGTATGTGCGGGTTGTTTTTGTCTGAAGTTGTCGCATATATTTTTTTTCCATGAGATAGATGAGGTGGAGTGTCCTTGGCACCAAACAATTACCAACAAGAATGTGTGTGCATTCTAGGAATGTGCGTGCATTCCTACTGAGCATAAACGTCCAACATCTACAACTCAGTCAAGTCATAGGAGTGTGTGCACACTCTTAATGCAATGGATATAGCATTTAATATACACCAAAACTATTTATGAATAAATATATGTAGGGATATGGGGACAACTAAGGCCTAGGGGGTTAGGATTGAAAGTGTTTTCAAGGATAGAGCAATGGTTAGAGAACCAATATGTGGGTGATGTGGGTGCAAGGGTTGTGCACAAGGTATATGCATAGTCCACTCAGGGATCAAGTGAAGATAGGGTTAGGGATTGAGTATAATTTATGCCTAGGCTTAGATGGAGCTAGGGGGTTCTATGTCATGGTCTATGTCAAGCTCTAGGTCAACTTCTAAATCTATATCTAGCTCTATATGGTGGTCTAGGCCATGTTCTACGTCAAGCTCTAGGTCATCGTCTAAATCTATCTCTATCTCTATGTTGTGGTATAGGTCATGGTCTAGGTCTACGTCATTATCTACGTCATGGTCATCATATAGATCTAGGTCATCATATAGATCTAGGTCATGCTCCAGGTCTTTCCATGACTAGGTCTTTCTATGTCTAGGTTTAGGTCTAGTTCTTAACATGTCTAGGTCAAGGCCATTTCTTTCCTTGCGATGTAGGTAGGAGGGATGCAGAGAGAGGAAGAAAGAGAGTGTGAGAGGGGGAGAGGGGAAGAAAAAGAGAGTGAGGGATCGGGAGAGGGGGGGTACAGAGAGAGAGAGAGAGTATGGGGGGTATAGAGTGAGAGAGTAAGAGTATGGGGGGTCTATGTCATGGTCTATGTCAAGCTCTAGGCCATCGTCTAACTCTAGATCTATCTCTATGTCGTGGTCTAGGTCATGGTCTATGTCAAGATCTAGGTCATCATATAAATATATATATAGCTCTATGTCATGGTCTAGGTCTATGTCATGGTCTCTATCATGGTCATAATATATGTCTAGGTCATGCTCCATGTCTTTCCATGTCTAGGTCTTTCTATGTCTAGGTTTAGGTATAGGTCTTGACATGTCTAGTTCAAGGCCATTTCTTTCCTTGCGATCTAGGGAGGGGGGATGCAGAGAGAGGAAGAAAGATATTGTGAGAGGGGGAGAGTAGAATGAAAAGAGAGTGAGGGATAGGGAGATATAGAGGAGGGTAAGAGAGTCTGAGAGTCGGAGGAAGGGGGGGGGGAATAGGGAAGGCGGGTTAGATAGATTAAAAGAGAGCAAGGTGGGGAGAGTGGGGGAGAGAGGGGGATACATGGAGCAAGAGAGAGGGGGTTAGATGCAAGGGGTAAAGATAGAATGGGATAGATATGGATTGTTTGAGAGTGTGATGGGGTGGGAGAGGAAGACCAAGATGGGGGGTTAGAGAGAGAGAGGTGGTAGAGAGAGTGACAGTGAGACTAACAACAAGGAGAGATAGAAATAGGTTGTATATGTAGGAGACAAATAGGGTAGAGATAATGGGAGGGAGGATAGAGACAGAGAGAGAGGAGGAGACTTGGAAGGGGGAAGAGAGAGAGAAAGGGGAGGGGAGGGAAAGGGATGGAGGAGGGAGGAGAGAGAGAAATAGATGGATGGACAGAGAGAGAGAGAAGGAGAGAGTCAAAGAGGCGGGATATAGAGAGGGATTCAAGCATTGATTGTGAATAAATAATATTGAATAAACTATAATATTATGCTTATATTAAATAAAAAATAAGAATTAGCATACCATAATCATTATTAAATCATGTGACATCATTATTAAACCATAGGTGAACGGTCATATCCATAACATATCGTTATAAAACAAGACGTATAGGCATACTAAACTTAGGGTTTGCGTGTGCATGGGGTTAAGGGTAGAGTATAGGTTATGTGTAAGCTTAGATGGAGATAGGGGGGTCTAGGTGATGGTATAGGTATAGTTCATGGTCTAGGTCATGGTCATATTCATATAAGTACTCGTATAAGTAATCCGTTGGAAGAAAAAAAAAAATTAATGCTCACCTTACAGGAGAGGCTACAATTCTATGTTGCACATATCCTTTATTCATTGTGAGACATTCCGCACCTTTATATGGACAAAGAGAGAGGGAGGTAGAACTAGGGGAAAAGTGAAGTATGCAAGGAGGGATAGAGAGAGAGAGAGAGAGAGAGGAAAAGAGTGAGTGAGTGAGATTAACAACAAGGAGAGAGAGAGAGAGAGTCTGAGTGTGAGAGGAAGGGGGGCTAGAGAGATATAAAGAG
>SNQJ01S0037909.1:12140-41609 GCA_010110895.2 Picea sitchensis
GCAAGAAAAAGAGGAGGGGTAGAGACAAAGTGTGAGAGGGATGAGAGGGAGAAAGAGAGGGGGTGTAGAGAGAGGGATAGTGAGAGGAAGGGAAGCAGAGAGGGAGACATAGAAGGGGGTAAGAGAGAGAATGAGCGGAAGGAGGGGATACAGAGGGAGACATAGAGGGGGAATAGAGAGAGAAAGAGGGGTAGAGAGACTAAGACTAAGACTAACAATGAGGAGAGAGAGAAAGGGTGGAATATAGGTGGAAGAGAGATGTGAGTGAGGGACAAAGGGGGAGAGAGAGAGAGTGGAAGAGGGGGGGGGATATAGAGGGAGTGGGTGTGAGAGTATGAGGCATGTCAAGGTAAGGTCTAGTTCTAGGTCTTTCCATGCCTTGTGATGTATAAATCTTGCCATTTCTAGGTCTTACCATGTATAGGAGTGTAAGGGAGAGAGAGGGAGACAAAAAAAGGGGGTAGAGAGGGAGAGTGAAAAGAGTAATATAAAGAGGGGGAGTAGATGTAGGAGAGGGAGGACAAAGATAGAGCAAGAAGGAAATTATTTTTTTAGAAGCACACACGCGTTCGTAGAGCACGTGTGTGCTCCTGGAGCGCATGCACGTTTGTTTGAATTCAAAATTTTTAGGTGGGATTTACAAGGTGTATGTTGAATTGGTTGGCTTGGATTTAGGTTCGGGATGACAAACTTAGTGGTTCAGTCTGCAAATCCAGAAAAACCTCCATTTTTGTGAATACCCATGTATATCTTTGTCTTTGACATTATTTTTCTATATGCTAAACAATTTAGTTGTTGATGAAATTATAGACATAGATCAACTCGGCTATGCAAATTTCAAATATATAATTTAAAAAAAAAATTATTTTGTTTACTATTTTTAAGCTATTTTTGTCTTCACATATATCAAAATCCTATAATATATGCCTCTCTTATTTATACTATAACTTTTTCTCAGCTTAACCATTTCTCAAACGAGTTATATGCAATACTATAGGAGACTGATACCTATGATCTAAATAAAAAAAATGTTTTGATCATGTTAAGACCCTTTTAGCTTGCATGAACACAAGATGTTGTAATTTTAGGCATATGTTGACTTTGATCATTTAAAAAAAATATAAAATTAATATTAAAAATTTCCAAAAAATACATGGCACAAGAAAAACGGGTTTTATACAATTTTACAATTTTTGGGAACATAATTCTATTATTACGACACTCAACACCAAGAACGAAAACATATACCTTTTATTTTGTTGGAAAAATAAGATATCACTGTTAGAAAAAATCAAATTTGACCTAGTTTTTCTCAATGTCTATGAATAAAAGTTGTATATTCAGAAAGCTAATTCAATTTCTTAAGTTTAATATTGTTACACCATATTCAAATTCATTGTAAAAGTATCTTGAGTAATCCCTCCAAGTTAAAACATTGTTGTTTATCTAGATTTGCATTGCCACTAACACGTCATGAGAGACCATCATTAGCTTACACTAACTCGACTATAAAAACATACAAATAAATTGACTTGGTTTGTCGTATAAAACTACATGTTTTAAATGAAAATGAATTTCAAGGATCTAATAGTATCTATTTAGGGTGCCACTATGTTAATTTCCAACTACCATCCTTAGCCTTGAGATTCAGTTACGATATTCAATGGTACATGCACACCATGCACATTCACGAAATTATATTTTGAACAATAAACAAAGCATTATAATAATTACTTTTATTTAAATCATAAAGACAAAGTACAATCTAGCTAGGATACACTGAAGGTAGATAATTAAACAGTAGTAAACAATAGTACGCATTACCATTAAATAAGTACGCACACACGCGGGACGTGTAATTACAATGTTTTTTTTTTTTTATAAATTTAATGGTTTTTTATTATTTTTTCCCCTAAAGTGTCACATACATGAAGGGGAAAATAGTCAAATCGACAATTTCCACCCATCAAAAAAAGAATTTAAAATTTTTAAATATATACTTTTATTTTTGAAAAAATGAATTTAATATAAAAAAATTGTTAAACATAATGAAAAACTTAGGTATTCAAAAAAATTAACCGGAAGTCAAACAAATTTGACTATAAACTGATCGCTATATAAATGTTGAGGAAAGTATAATAAAATAATAATGACGACATTTTATCATTTAAAAGGAATTAGATGGAAGTGAGAACATTAAAGTAATTAATACATAGATTATGTTTTATTTACCCTACAAGTGCTTTGCAAATAGGGGAGAATGAAATTAGCAGGAGGTCTATCGTCAACAGATCTGCGGTGTGGTGACTTCTCTTCTAATTTTTAGATACCCCTAACTTCGGTCTACTTTGTCTTTTAACCCTTATTTTTGGTTTGATTTATTGTGGAGGTATCCAGAACCCTTATTTTTGGTTTGATTTATTGTGGAGGTATCCAGAAGGAACGAGAGACTAAGAGAACAATTAGTTGAACTTTAGCAAAAACATTTATGCATATAATATGATCATAGCTAAGTTCTTATTCGTCATTAAATTCTTTTCCAACAACGAAAATCCAGAAACACAACCAATTATTTTATATATAGTGTAGGTCTATATTTCAGAGTGAAATATAGATTATATTGTTCAATGCCACCACAATTGTACTCGTAAGATTCATAATACTTTCTATCAGTAAGATCGTAATTCTTTTAGGATTAGGGTTCTTAGGCTGTCACAATATATCTCGAAAATCAATCAAATGAAATGAATTGTATTTGTTGTTCCTCAATTATGTTGAAAGAGTGACAACTAATTTCCAATTATGTTGGATATTGGCATTTTGTAGATCTTTATTATTATGTTCCTCAATTATGTTGAAAGAGTGACAACTAATTTCCAATTATGTTGGATAATCATTCCAAGTTAAGGATGCAATTAATTCAGTCAGTTTCATGTAACTGTGGAGAGAATTGTATAAATGTGAATATCTCTAAGAGATTCAATGAGTAAGGGGCTTCAAGCCCTCTCTCGATGAGTTTTACACGTAAACCTGTGTCTCCTATGTGTGATTGCTATTTTGTGTTTAATTTCATGTTTTCTCTGTACTTGTTTATGCTTCAGCTGCACAACAAGTGGTATCATAGGGTTGGTAAGGAGATCTGTGTCTCAGATCGCTGGTTGCTAGAGTGAGGAGTTACCTACGTGTGAGAGGTGGCCGTAGAAGTATACACCCTTTGTGTGGAGAAGTGATTTCTGTGAGAGAAGTGTTGTTTATAATCCTGTGAAGCAGGATTCGCTGCCATCTGCTGCCAGAAAAGTCCATTGTCATCCGCAATGCATTCTGTTGTCGCTGCATAGACTCCATCTCATTTATTATGGGATCTGGCTGCTGTGACAAAAAAATTCTTGGCTGAATACAAGATCAAGAGTCGCTGGATAAAAATTGAATCGCATCTGACGGGTATGTGAAGGAGGATACAAAAACGGGGCACAAGATTTGTGCATGTAGAAGGGGGCACGAGGATACAGAAGGGCCGATCCAAGGGTTTGCTGTCGTGGAGAGTTCTGAACGTGAGCGTTGAGAGTTTTGGTGCGTTGGAGTGTTTGTATCTATTATGGAGCTTCAGCTTGAAAAAAGGCCATTGGAAGGTTGAGAGAGCACCTCCAGCTGCGGACATATATTGGCACCATTTGGGAACCAACAAATTTTCAATGCAAATGTGCAGGGTGGTTGTGAATGCTGGCCTTATCATATTGATTTTGTTTTTTAGCTCACCACTTGCAGTAATAAGTGCGTTACAGACTGCTGGGAGAATTATTAATGCAGAGGCAATGGATAATGCCGAGTTGTGGTTGGCTTGGGTGCAATCGTAGATGATTTTGTCCATGTTCTGGAGCTCTTAGGAAACAGTTTTTATTTTAGAGTTTTACAAGGGATTTGTTTGGTTACTTTTGTGGTTGGGTCTGCATTTTGCTTGAATTTGATGAAGAACAGACGATTTTGACAGATCGGTAGCCTGGTTTGAGGCTTTATAGAACTTTTTTTTTTAACCCTTGTCCTTTGGATTGTATCTCTGGGAACCAAACAAGAATATTGTGGTATCTTCTTGGAGAGTAGGAATAAGGCATCTATTATGTCTCTACATTAAGCCGTGTAGATTCCAGGATGGCCCAACAACTGTTTTATATGGGCTTGATTGGGATACCAATGTTATTGTATATGTTTGGATCAATTGTGATAGTTGTAAGTGGGAATTCTGTGTTGAATGGCACGGATGATAGTATAGTTATACCATTGGAGTCTCCGACCCCAGCCAATGATCCAGGAGGAGAGGTGACTTGGTATGGAAATATATAGTATCTTTTGAACATCTCTGCTATCGGGGCATTGTGTTGCCTTCTTCTGTTTTCGTTTGTAAAATTGCAGAGCGATCACAAGTTGCCAGGACCTTCTAGCCTGGGTGACAAATTGTTGGCATTGTGGCACATGACTCGTCAGCAGATTGCTCGAACCTGTGGGGCTAATGCAGCTCAGTTTCTCTATGTGGAGGGTGGAAGTTTTGTTTCCTTTGCTCTGATTTCCGTTTTTAGCAATCTGTCTGCTCCTCCCGCTGAATCTCTATGCAGGAACAGTCCGGAAGATCAATTCTGGAAAACTATTGTGAGTCATATTAAGCAGGGGTCTCCCTTACTGTGGGTGCATGTATTGTTATGGTAGTGGTAGTTGTTGTAGTTCATTACTGTATCAAAGCACTGGAGATGCGGTTAAATGCTACAAGATTCCATGATGGAAATTTCTTAGTTGATTCTGTATCTGTTTATACTCTTATGTTCCAAGGAATTCCAAAGACACTGAACATTGTCAAGAGATCGCTTCAAGAATACTTTGAGGTACCTTATCCTGAAAAGGTGTATAGAGTGATAGTACGACTAGTTTTGGCTTCTCTGGATGACCTGGTACAAAATCTGGCAAAAGCTCGGGATGATATTGCATGGTTGCAGGCTTGTATCCATGGAAGCAAACTTTCTGAGGATCAGGAAATATTTTTGGAGTTGTAAGCAATTATATGTAAATGGGCATATGTCTATAAGACCTATAAAGGCATGCATACCCCTGGTGAATCACCGGTAAAGTCTAGACGTAAGCTTAGGTGATAGGAGGGTATTTGTCTCATGAGATTACATGTAATGTAGCCTATTTAAAGGATTGGTGAAACTCCATTGTAAATGGGCTTGAAGGTAAGTGACAAACGCTTACTTGGCTCTGGATTTGGTTAAGTGAATGTTCATGTTAGGGGGAGCGTTGAGACTCTGTTGTAAGGTGCCTCGAGATGAGTAGTGAAGGCTCATTTGACAGTCTTGGCCGGATTGGGTTAAGGTCTTCGAATTCAATATTCGAGGTGGAGCACTGAAGGTGTTCAGGATCACAATAGAAGATTTGTTTGCAAGCTCAAGAATTCATTGTATGGCCTGAAAAGCGCATCCATGAAATTGGTACAAGAAGTTGATTCTTTCATGGTGAGCCAAGATTTACAAAAAGTGAACGTAACCATTGTGTTTATGGTACACACTATATTGGTGTTTAGATTGTTGATGATATGCTTGTAGCAAGGAATAGTAGGGTTAAAGATCAACATGTTGGCTTAGTTGACTTGGACGTTCGAAATGAAGGATCTAGGAGCAAAAAAACAATCTTGAGCATAGAAATTCATAGAGATGAGATTGATGGTAAGTTTTGGGTTATCACAACTTGAGTACATGGTAATGATACTCAGGAAATTCAGTATGAATGATGTGAAACTGGGAAAATCTTTCCATTATAACTTTTCTTCAGGGTTGTGTCCAAGTGATGAAAAAGAAAAGGGTTATATGTCTTGTGTATAGTGTGCTAGTAGAAAGATTGATGATTGCAATGAAAGGATGAGATATTTCACGTGCAGTTGGTGTTGTTAGTGGTCACATGACAAATCTAGGTGGAGCAGTGAAATGAGTGCTTCGGTTTTGGAAGCACTAGTATCACCTATCTTTAGCTTGCAAGAAGGTGATGAATGGACAAGGCATGGTATCAGGTAAATTGTTGTCAAGGTGGAGATTGTTGAAACGGTGACAACTAATTTCAAATTCTGTTGGATATTGGCATCTTGTAGATCCCTATTATTTAGTTTTTGGTTGAGGCTAATCATTCCAAGTTAAGGATGCAATTAATTTAGTCAGTTTCATGTAAATGTGGAGAGAATTGTATAAATGTGAATGCCTCTGAGGCATTCAATGAGCAAGGGGCTTCAAGCCCTCTCCGGGTTGCTGGTTGTAATCTCCTGTTAAGCAATAAGATGCCATTGTCATTGTCTCGTGGATGTTTCCCTCACCTTAAGGGTTTTATCATGTAAACCTGTGTCTCCTATGTGTGATTGCTATTTTGTGTTCGAGTTCATATTTTCTCTGTACTTGTTTATGCTTCCGTTGCACAACACATTACATGTGTAGAAGTTTATATACATGTTCTTTACATCCATATAACCATCCTAATCTCCATTAGCGTGGTTCCTCAGAACTGTAACACAAAGAGTACAAGAACATTTCCAAAAATATGGTGTATCAAAGAACAATAGCAGAAAGACTACAAGAATATATAGCACAAAGATTACGAGAACAATTCCAAATATATGGCATTGTTTTGGTACCACACATAAGTAGTTTGGTGGAAATGAATTTATAGAAAGATGGGTTAATTTGGGGGTACAATACCTAATAAATAAATAAAAATGAAAACACACATTTGACTTTACACAATTCTTTCAATAAAAAACTCCAGGGTTGGGAAATCCAATACCTTCAAATCATTTGGATGCAACCAACAATGCGTTCAATCATGTTTCTACAATTGAGACACCGCTTCCACTTGTTCTTCTAAGCAAGACACGCATAGTCCTCACATGTAATGTCCTTGTGCCAAGGAACCGTACACTCTATATAAAATAATTGATTTTTAATCATGGATAACATGTGGCTAAATGAATGATCATTGGTGTATTGAGAAAATTTTATCTTTCTAATTTCAAGCATATCTTGTATAGGTTTAATAATTGGTAATTGCTCTACTATTCATGTACAAATTGTCTTTTACCGCAAGAGTTTGTACTATTGAGTTATCTTAAGCAAACCATGAAAGTGCACCTTGGAAATAACAAGATGTCAATGGAAATTTTATAAAGGAAACCATTTAGGAATATCAAAATATTATTTGGTACATTGCTCCAAGGAGGCTGCCTCTTAAAGAGGGGGTTACGAATTGTGCCTCTTAAAGAGGGGGTTAAGAATTATGATGACTTAGATTGATATGTGAGGGTGTGTGAGAAATAAGTTAACAAAGAGACTACATGATTAAAGAGTTTCATCCTACATTTCGAATAAAAAATCAAGTCGAGTATTATCAAGGGATTTATGAATTATGATTAAGTTTTAGAACATATTCCTATCCATTGGTTTATGAGCATCGTATAAAGATCGAGGTTGAAGTTATATTACATAACTAATTATATCGATATAAACCCAAGGATCATTGGGAATATATAAGATGGATTGAGTGATGGTTGAGTTGTAGTAATTAATGGATGGTTAAATGTCTTGTTCTCAAGATGTCACATTTTAAAGAGGGGAAGAAAAGAGATTGAATAAATGATTTTGTTTTCAAAGGAAGAAATTTCTTGTTTTTATCTTGTTACTTGAAATTTTTTTAGAGAATTTATTGCATATAGTTATTGAGAAAAACATTATCATTTTCGCTTGACATTTTGGCTTATGTACGTAATGGTAAAAGGTTGAATTTCATGTGCATGTTTGAATGGCGAAACTTGCTAGGAAGATTCTTTGAGTGATAGGGTACAATTGGCACTCATAGTTGGTATTTTTTAGAAATCACGATAAGACTGTCCATCATATTTTATTTCTTTGTATAACTCGTATATATTCAACAAAATTAATAAACTAGTATATATAGTCTCTCTCCAGATTTGAGTGGTAAAGTCTACTATGGTATATATACCCTACCTCCTTTTGGATTTGAATTTATGACCTTTTAATAGGAAACACATGTTCTTAATCATTAGGCCCAATCACGACTAGGACAATGATTTGAATTATAAATATCCAACCTAAACTACTTGACTACCTCAAAAGATATTGAAAGATTAGCATTATTCCATCATAAAAACGCTAAAGCTAAGTTGCGGGTGATCCAAGCTGTATGCTTTCTGCACCCAGCATGGCAGGCGTGGCGTCCACTATGGCGGCTTCAGGACTAGAACCCCTCGGGCGATGTTGCGTACTATGATATGCGTGCACACTTCAGGAGCCTGTAACAGTCAAATCCTTCAATGTCTTTAATGAATCTTTTAATTAATTTTATTAACAAACTCGACAGAGCTACTCTGTCCCAATATTATAAGATAGTCTTAGCATGAACGAATTAGAATGAAAAATGCTTCAATCGACTGGTTTCCTTTATGAAAGAATTAATAAACTTAATATATACCTCGCCATTCAATTTCATTTTGTAATGTTTAATATTTGGTTAGTCTTGCTTAATTGGTCATTATATGTTTCTTGTTTATTTATATTGTTAGTGATCATTTGTTTTATAATTTTATTTAACAGAGTTGTAACCGGTTTATATGGTTAAATGATTTTAAAGTTTAATTAATTTATCTTGTGTAACAAATTTTTTATGATGTTTATTATATATTAGTTTATTTTTAATAAATTAATAAAAAAAACATTTTCACAATATTTAGATATATAAAATAGTATATCATAATAATAATTGATAATTAATAACCATTAATTCAACTAAAATAAAATACTCACCACACTAACATAACATAAGTAAATTTAATATAAATAGATCAATTAAATAAACTTATTAACTTTCTTACTTGAATCAAATTTGGTTTTCCATAAAATTTGTTTATTTTTACCATGATTATATAACTAGCAACAACCACTTTATAAAAGTGATTTATATAGGCTAGTGAAGTGGTTGTTGCTAGTTGACCACTCACATACCTTGGAGACTACCATTAATATATTAATACACAATTAATGAACTAATTAATTATTACATTAATATAATATATAATAATGTTGTATTAATGTATATATTAATGGTTTATTAATATATTAATGTAATATATAATAATAATGTATAAATTAGAATATTAATTTACATAATGTAACATATTAATGGATTGATACATTAATATGCAATACATTAATTTTTAATTAATACATTGTTAAAGTATTAATACATTAATAAAGTAGTAATATATTGATTTTAATGTATTTAGTAATACATTATTAAATTGTTTTAATGTATAAATTAAATTACGAATACATTAACATATAATATAACATATTAAATTATTAATACAATAATAATGCATTAAAGTATATATTTATTGATTAATACATTAATAATGTAATGATACATTAATGTATTAATGTAAATAAATTAAAGTATTAATTTACATTTTTAGATGTAGTATTAATTTTAATTAGTATATAAAGAACATATGAATTGATTGATTCGTTAATAATGTAATGTATTAAATAATTTATACATTAATACATTATACATTAATACAATGTTAATATGCAATACATTAATTTTTAATTAATACATTGTTAAAGTATTAATACATTAATAAAGTAGTAATATATTGACTTTAATGTATTTAGTAATACATTATTAAATTATTTTAATGTATAAATTAAATTACTAATACATTAACATATTAAATTATTAATACAATAATAATGCATTAAAGTATATATTTATTGATTAATACATTAATAATGTAATGATATATTAATGTATTAATGTAATGTATAAATTAAAGTATTAATTTACATTAGTATATAAAGAACATATGAATTGATTGATTCATTAATAATGTAATGTATTAAATAATTTATACATTAATACATTATTAATTAATACAATGTTAAAGTACTAATACAATAATCAAGTAATACACTAATATTATATTAAATACATCGATAAATACATTAAATGCATTAATAAAGTATTAATGGTGATGATGATGATGGTGATGATTAACGTCTACTAAGACTGAATTGGTCTATCACACCTTAAGAGGGTAAGTGATTACTTGTGATTCTTTAAAATTTTGTTTCTGTACTCGAAAAGTATTAAGAGAAGCTTTCCAAGATCACCATACTTTCGTTGAGTTAAGAGGTTAGGAAGGTTGGTAGTGTGACAAATATTTTGAAAATGAGATCTATAATGGGTATAGGATGGACAATCTAAGAGAAGGTGATTTTCATCTTTAACCTTCTTAGTGTCACAAGGGTGACACACTCTTTCATCCCATGGCGTTTTAGGAATTGACCAATACCCCGTTTCACTATGGAGCTCGTGAGAATTTGTTCTTATCTTAGCAATGTTTATTTTTTTCTTTACACTTGGAAAAACATATAGATAATTTTGATCTTCTAGATTAGGGTTGATTACATCCTTATAATACCTTAATTTTCCTTTTTCCTCTAATTCTTTATTACACAACATTTTCTCCTTAAATTTTGATTTGAAGTTTTTTTTAATAGTATCTTTATTTTGCAAAATTTATATAATATATTAATAAAGAATCACATTAATAACTAGTAGTAATACATTGACCTAAATGTATTTAGTAAAACATTATTAAAGTATTAATACATCAACAATATATTATAACATTATTGTAATGTATAAATTAAAGTATTAATATATTCATGTATAATGTAACATATTAAAGTATTAATGCATTAATAATGTAATGTATTAATTAAGTAATACTTATTACATTATTAATTAATATATGGCTAAAGAAGTATTAATTCCTTAATAAATACATTATTAAGTATTAATACATTAATAAAGGAATACATGAATAATACATTATTAAAATAATAATACATTAATAAATACATTATTAAAGTATTAATCCCTTAATAAATACATTATTAAAGTATTAATACTATATTATTAAAGTATTATTAAAAATTTAAATTATTATTAAATTATTAATACCTTAATAAACACATTATTAAAGTAGTAATACATTAAATGCATTAATAAATACATTACTAAAGTATTAATAACTCAAAACATTAATAAAGTATTAATACACCGATAAAGTAATATATTGACGAGTTAGTAATACATTATTAAAGTATTAATACATTATTACTTTTTAATGTAATGTAAAAATAAAAGTATTAATACATTTATGTATAATGTAACATATTAAATTATTAATACATTAATAAATGCATTATTAAAGTTCTAATAACTTAATAAATACATTATTAAAGTAGTACTACATTAATAATACATTATTAAAGTATTGATACATTAATTGACAATGACCATGGTCGACTATGGTTGACCATGACCATGGTTGACTATGGTTGACCAAGGTTTATTATGGTTGACCATGACCATGGCTAACATCAGGCTTTGTTCATCACATTATGACATCAACTTTCATTTGTCGCATGACATCATAAGGTTATGGTCATCAAATTATGACAAAGGGTTTTTCTTTGTCACATTATGGTGGTGGAATAGGTTTGTCACATTACAACATCGAGAAATCTTTGTCTCATTGAAATGTTGGTCTATGTCTGTCACATCAACAAATTGGGTTGAGTACATCACATTGCAATAATGGGTTATGTTTGTCCCACTGCGATGCTTGGAAATGTGTGTCACACTGCGATGACAAGATATGTGTGTCACATTGCAACATGAGGATATGTTTTTCACATTGCGACGATAGGGCTATTTTCGTCACATTGTGATGACCATTTATGTTCATCACATTGTGACATTTGTTTATGTTCATCACATTGCAATGTCTGTATATGTTCGCCACATTGTGACGTAAGGAAATGTTTGCCAAATTGCGACATTGGGACCATGTTGATTATGGTTAACCATGTTGGAACATGTTGATTATGGTTAACATTGCAATGATGATAAGGTCTTCTTCGTTAGATTACGACATTAGGTTTTGTTCGTCACATTACATCGTAAGGTTATGGTTATCAAATTGCAACATAGGATTTTTGTTTGTCACATTATGGCATTGGAATAGGTTTGTCACATTTTGAAGTGGGTTATGTTTGTCACATTGCCATGTCAGGAAATGGTCATATCATTGCAATGTTGGGTTATGTTGGGCACACTACGACATTAGGCTGTGCACATCACATTGCGACAATGGGTTATTTTTGTCACATTGCAACATTTGGAAATGTTTCTCACATTATGAAGTCAAAATATTTGTGTCACATTGTGACGAGAGGAGGCAATGTTCAACATATTACAAAGACGAGGCTATATTTGTCACTTTGCAACAATAATAAATGTTCATCAGATTACGACGATGGGGATATGTTTATCACATTGCGATAATAAGGCTATGTTCATAACCAAGTGATGTTACTATGTTTGTCAAAATGTGAAACTACTATGTTCATCATATTGTAACAATATGGTTTTGTTCGTCACATTGCGACGACGAGGCTATGTTCATCACATTGTGACGATAGGGCTATGTTTGTCACATTGCAAGATTACTATGTTCCTCATGTTGCAACATGAGGAACATAAGCTTATGTTTGTTTGTCACATGAAAATGTTGTTTTATGTTTGACACATTACGAAAAGGAAGTTTTCACCATATTTAAAAAAAAAATCTAATAAAGTGTTACCTTTGTCGCAAATATAGGAACTTTGAACTACACTAATAATGCATTAACTGACAATGATCATGGTCGACTATGGTTGACCATGACCATGGTTGACTATTGTTGACCGAGGTTTATTATGGTTGACCATGCCCATGGCTAACATAAGGTTTTATTTGTCACATTGTGACATCAAATTCCATTTGTCACATGACATTGTAAGGTTATGGTCATCAAATTATGAAAAAGGGTTTTTGTTTGTCACATTATGGCGTTGGAATAGGTTTGTCACAATCTGATAGTGGGTTATTTTTTTCACATTATGATGTAGAGAAATCTTCGTCTCATTACAATGTTGGTCTATGTTTGTCACATTAGCACATTGGGTTGAGTACATCACATTGCAACAATGGGTTGTGTTTGTCCCATTATGACGACTCGAAATGTATTTCACAATGCGATGACAGGATATCTACATCGTATTGCAACACGAAGATATGTTCGTCGCATTGCAACACTAGGGCTATGTTCATCACATTGTGACAACTGTTTATGTTCGTCATATTGTGACGAAAGGGCTATGTTCATCACATTGTGACGTTAGGAAATGTTCAACATATTACGATTTTGGGACCAAGTTGATTATGGTTAACCATGTTGGACCATGTTTATTATGGTTAACGTTGCAATTTTGATCATGTTTTCTTTGTTAGATTACGACATCATGTTTTGCTCGTCACATGAAACTGTAAGGTTATGGTCATCAAATTGCAACATAGGGTTTTGGTTTATCACATTATGGCATTGGAATAGGTTTGTCACATTTTTACAATGGGTTATGTTTGTCACATTGCCACATCGGGAAATGGTCATCTCATTGCAATGTTGGGCACATTGCGACATTAGGTTGTGTACATCACATTGTGACAATAGCTTATGTTTTTCACATTGTGACGTTTGGAAATGTTTCTCACATTATGACATCCAGATATTTGTGTCACATTGCAGCGGGGAGGAAATGTTCATCACGTTACGATGTTGAGGCTATATTCCTCACTATGTAACAATAATAAATTTTCGTCACTTTGTGATGGTGGGGCTATGTTTGTCACATTGCGACAATAGGGCTATGTTCGTAACCAAGTGATGTTACTATGTTTGTCAAAATGTGACACTACTATGTTCATCACATTGTGATGATATGGATATGTTCGTTACATTACAATGAAGGGGATATGTTAATCACATTGCGACAATAGGGCTATGTTTGTCACATTGCAACATTAGTATGTTCCTCATGTTCCAACATCCGATTTTGTTTGTCATATTGCAACAAGAGGAACATAATATTATGTTTTTTTTTTTATATAGGTTTATGTTGGTCACATGACAAGGTTGGTTTATGTTCAACACATTATAAAAAGGATGTTTTCACTGTGTTTTAAAAACAAATCTAATGAAGTGTTTCCTTTGTCACAAAGATATGAACTTTGAACTGATGTGATTCATTACATAAAATGAAACCTAGAATCATACTTGTTTTAAGGATATTGATAACAAATCGTATTTAACTTTACAAATGAATATTTATATTTGTTCTAATTTTTTTAAAGGAAATCAAATTGTTTTATACTTTATAGATGATGATTTATACTCATTCTAAGGACATTGAAAGAAAATAAACTAGAAATTTGATGATTTATTATTGTTATAAGGATATTTAAGTATACCACACATGGATCATAGAGTGTATACATTTGACCACGATACAAACTATAACCATTTTACATCCATATACAATTTTTATATATTTTTCATTGATTTTATTTGTCACGAGTGGGAGAATTAACAAAACAAGTCTCCCACCCATATAAACTTTCATTAAAACCCATATACTGAAAAATAATAAATTTCACACAAGGGTTAAACCATATTATCAAACCATTAACATAACCCTAATAACCATTGACCTTAATAAGCATAACCTGAATAGCCATTGACCTTAATATATTATTAATACATTATTGTTGACATGGATAATTATTAATATTAATTAATAACTATTGTATAAAGGGTATCTATGTATAATATACATACATACCATTAATGTACCCCTTGTATAATATAAATAATTGCGTATTTTTAATGACTATAATTATGACTAATAATGACCAATTAATAAAGTATTATCAATACTTTATTAATAAATTTAATAAAGAATTATTATGTATTAATGTAGTTATTAATAAAGTATTATTAATAATATTAATAGTTATTATTATTATTAATAAATAATAATAATTAATACCCCTTATATCATTATACTTGATATCGACAAATCCTACCAGGAAAACCCCTTCACTCAATAAGATGTAAAGGTACCTTTGAGCACACCATCCTTTTACTTGTGGAAAAATGACACGGGCATTGGTGCAACTCTTCCCCTGGTGCGCGACGACTAGGGTTTAACGTTGGTCGCACGCGGCCTCCATGCACGACAAGCATGTTGCCCGATCTCCTTTGATCTCAATGGAAGCGGTTGTGTCCCTCTCTGCGGGAGCTCCAGGCAGTGGGGATTTTCCCTCCTGCTCGGGGTCCATGCCAATCTCTTCTTTGAAATATGGGGCCACTTTCCGTGAGGTTATTCAACAGATCTCTGCTCTCCCTTTGTTGTCTCTTCTGGTTTAGGAAACCTCTCCCCTTGTCATTCCTATGGGTCAATATGTTGAGGACGAGGAAGAATACTATAGATCCGTAAGATTGGTTTGTTGTTTCAACGGTTTCTGGCCAAAGTTAGTATATCTCAACAGTTGGATCTCAAGCACTTGGATTCCTATTATGCAGCATAAATCTTTCATTCATCCCCGTGCTAAAGGTTTCTTCATTGTTGAGTTCAAAATTGAGGAATATCGTGATCTGATTCTCATCTCAGGTTCGTGGTTTTGGGGCATCTTATGTTTGTGCATGAAACCCTGGACTTCTTCTTTCAATCTAGCTACTGACATTCTCTCCTCAACTCGTGTTTGGGTGAGGTATCCCAACCTCCCTTTGCATTTCTGGGGCTTACCCTTGCTTGAAGCCATTGGTTCGGCTTTCGGAAAGTTCCACTTTGAAAGTAATGAAACTTTAAGGCACAACACATCCACCTTTTCATGCATCTGCGTGGAAATGGACTTCAATAAAGGATTCCCAGCTGAAGTTTTTCTTACTGGTAAAAAATATTCTTGGTCTCAGAAACTAGACTATGAGAGAATGTCCTTACATTGCAGATCTTGTTTTGAAGTGGGACATCTTGCAACCCATTGTCCCAAAGGGCACAAGAAGAATCAAAAGCCTCGAAAATTCACTTGGTGGGTGGGATCAAATGATGACCATCAAGTTATCTCGAATCCCCCTAAAGCCAGCAAAAATATGTCACCAACTTTGTCTCAGAAGTCAACGAAAGAGGTGTCTTCCCCTCAGATTTCTCTGACTGATGATGCTGGGGTTTTGGATGAAGAAAAAAAGAAGCTCCAGATCAAAACAATCCAGAAAATCCATGTATCACAAGTACCTCAACAAATGAAAATGAAGGTTGGATAGTTATAATAAATAAGAAGACAACACATGCCACATATCAACCAATGATAACACAAAGTTAGGCCTGTAAGTCAACCAATTTGGTGAGCTCTTCCCCAACAGGTTAACCCTTATATGACCTTTAAATTTTTGTTTATATTATAATCGTTTGTAGCCATTTTTACATGGCAACTTAGAAGTTATTTTTGGACCATCTTTAAGTTCTCTGTTAGGATACATCATTCTTACCAGTTAACATTATGGACTCGGTTCATAGAATCAATTTTTCCACCTGTTTGTAATGTGTTGTAACACAACTCTCTTTTTAATATAAAACACCAAATGTTTATGTTAAAAAATATTAATTAGTACCCCTTATATATTAATAATAACTATATTAATTAACCCTAACAACCCTAACCCTAATAACTATTGACCTTAATGTATTATTAATAGATTATTATTGACATGGTTAATTATTAATATTAATTAATAATTTTTGTATAAAAGGCATGTATATTGTATATAGCATGAGTGGGCTAATGGTTAAGAACATGTGTTTCTTCCTAAAAGGTCACATGTTCAAGTCCAAAGTGGGTAGAATATGTATACTATTATATACAAACCTCGGAAAAAATATTACTTTTAAGAATTTCATGTGAACTCAAAGATTTATCTTGATTAATAATGATGATAGGTTATAGGTTCAAAGGTGGAAAATGATATAAACATGATTGTGTAATTATTTTTGAAGATTTTCTTTTGTATTCCAGAAAACTAAATCAAGTTGATTATATCAATATTTAGAATAAGTTTGAAGTTGAGAATTTGAACTTAAATTATCGAAGTTTAATTATTAATAAATTTTTATAATTAATAAAATAAAAACAATTAAATAAATGAGTGGAAAAATAAGAAAATACATTTATGGAGACAAGTTTAAATAGTACTTCTTCTGCACCATAAATTAGATGTATAGAAAAAAGTTTTTGACTAGGGGTTCGGGACAATATATAACACAAGTAGGATTTAAAGATCTCTCATAATTAAAGATCATTCATAGATATTATAATACAATGCAATTATCCTCTTCATTAAATTACTCCTCTCAAGTTGGGTAAATATGTTCAATGTTATAATTTCTAAATCTCTCATAATTAAAGATCATTCATAGATATTATAATACAATGCAATTATCCTCTTCATTAAATTACTCCTCTCAAGTTGGGTAAATATGTTCAATGTTATAATTTCTAAAATTATTTTAAAGATTCCACGGTGTAATAAATTTAATTTATTGTCAATTATTGTTATATATATATATATATATATATATATATATATATATATATATTCACCTCGCGGTATAAATTTGAGGAGCAAACTAATTTTAATATTTTACTTCACCAATTGCACTCAGCTATTCTTTTATTTATATATATATATATATATATATATATATATATATATATATATTTGAGGAGTAGTCTAATTTTAATAATTTTATTCATAGTGGCGTATGCTAACTAACTGTAAACCTCAAGGTTAATATATGTTAAAATTTAACTATTATGTAGTTTTCATATGAGATTCAATTTCAACATTCAATTTGAATATAAAATTATCTTGACATCAAAATGATTATATTATTTTTTTAAGAAAATTCTCGTATACTTATTATACATTTCTAAATGCATATAATGAAACACAAAAGTCCCAAAGAAATAGTTCATCTAGTTTCACTTAAAAAAAACCTATACTTGAACATTAAAATACAAAGTGATATATTAATTAATGTTTTATAATTAAGAGACAATAATATATTAACAAAGACACTAATGATTAGGGTTAGGGTTTGAGAGGCATAAACACATTTTGTATGTCTTCTTTTAATGTATTAAAATAAACAAATTAATGTAAGAAAATGAATATAACCAAAATTACCATGATCCTTATACGAGGGAACTGCAATATAAGATTATCTTAAACAAAACATATTTGCCTATAAATATTGATTAAATTCTAAGCCTCACCACCACGAGCTAAAACTAAATTACAATCTATATGAATAGCAATAAATATATATTATTATTACAATACTTTGAGAGGCGTCCTCACTCACCTCTTTCCAGATACGTCTCATATTCACGAAGTATTAAATTCCATTACAATTTTCTTTTTTTAATTGAAATGTTGACACAGATCATGGCACTTTTCACATCTCGAATTAATTGAAACCCATAATTACTAGAAAGGCTTAGCTGAAACGTCATTATCATGTCTGGTTAATTGAAACCTCCACACGACCCCACACACGCACCACCATCCCCACAAACAAAAAAATTTGGTTACGTGAAAAGCTGACATGATCGACACACGACCCCCACACACCCACTCCCACCCCCACCCCTACAAACAAAAACTTTTGATTACTTGAAAAGATGACATACAAAAACTTTTGATTACTTGAAAAGATGACATGATCGAAACGCTTCACATCCTCGATTAATTGAAACCCAGAATTACAAGGGTGATCCACCATTTTGAAACATCGGTGTGGAGACATTGAGGAGGCCACACACACTCACCCACTAACAATGAAAAAATAAGATATATTTAAATGATATTTATATAAGAAATACATGGACACCTAAAAAAATGATGACGCTCAGTAAAAAATCTAAACATAGTAAAAAATAAATCACAGTGAAATATATAAATTTACACACAATAAAATCCCTAAATCTAAAGTGAATAGTAATCATTTTAATCATCCTTTTTAATGAAAAATAAACATCTTTTGTTATGTAAATAGATGTAACTAGAAACAACCACTTTATAAAAGTTGTTGATATATGCTTATCGATGCAATTAGTTTAGAAAGGTGAAAAATGGCGCCTATCTGTATATCAACCACTTTAATAAAGTGGTTGTTGCTAGTTAATGGCCGACATACCTTGGGGACAACCATTAATGTATTAATTAATTATACATTAATGTAATATATAATAATAATGTATTAATGTAAAGATGTTGATGAACCTCGACCAATTTGTACATTAATGTATATAAATTAATAGTCTACTAATGTATTAATGTAATATATAATACCAATGTACAAAAGTAAGATATAAATTGAAGTAACAATACATTAATGTATAATGTAACATATTAAACTATTAATACATAAATAATTTATTAATACATTAAAGTATTAATTGATTAATAGATAGATACATTAATAATGTAATGTATTAATTAATTTATACATTAATATATTATTAATAAATACATTGCAAAAGTATTAATACACTAATAAAATAATACATTAATAATATATTAAATGTATCAATAAATACATTAAATTTATCAATAAATACATTACTAAAGTATTAATACATTAACAATAAATTAATATATTATTGTAATGTATAAATTTAATTATTAATACATTAAAATATAACCCATTAAATTATTAATACATTGATAACTAATAATTTAATATATTAATTAATTAATACATTCTCAAAGTATTAAAACATTATAACATTAATAAAGTACTAATACATCACTAAAGTATTAATACATAATTACATTATATTATTGTAATGTATAAATTTAAGTATTAATACATTAAAATGTAACCCATTAAATTATTAATACATTGATAACTAATAATTTAATATATTAATTAATTAATACATTTCCAAAGTATTAATACATTAGAACATTAATGAAGTATTAATACATCACTAAAGTATTAATACATAATTACATTATAAATTAGAGTATTAATTTACATTAATGTATACATTTTTTTATACATTAATTTACATTATACATTTTTGTATACATTAATTTACATTATACATTTTTTTTTCCTTGGAAAAAAGCGTAATTTTATTACTTTTAGAAACAAAATTACATTCTGTATATACACCTAAAAAGTGGTGTATTCTGTTACATTGTAGTCTTATAGCTGTATGCTATTTTCTTTGGTTCAAAACTGCTTCTGTGGATGGTGCTGTTATATATTCTGTTGTATTGCATGATGTATGCCTGAAATATATATGATTATTTTCGCTTTTCGAAGAAGCTCCTGCTCTTCAATGTGTTGTTCAAAGTGTTGTTCAAAAACTTGAGGTTTGTTCCAAAATTGGGTTGTGCCAATATTCTTTAGTCTGTTCATTGTGGTGCTCAACTATTTTCCATTGGCCCACACCCAAGTCGATCCCTTATTTCGACCTTTTGTCCACTTCTTTATTCTTTTCCCTGTAGACATGTTGGCAATCAATGAAGTCAAAATTTGTCTGCAAACGTTTTATATCTTCCACCAATCTAGCAAGTCTTATGTTTAAACATCTTTGTGTGCCTTTTATCCAATTTATAACATTTAAAGAATCCCCATAGACTTTAAGTCTTCTGCAACCTTTTTCTAAGGCAAAACCAATGAGTTTTTTGTAACTCATTAGTTCTGCAAAATTGTTGGTTCCTGTTCCAAGGCCTGAAGTCAGGACAAAAAAGTGTGTGGATGAAAGGTGGAGAAGTCCTCCCCTTCCACAGTGTGTTTGTTGTGAGGCTCCATAAAAAAAAACCCAGGGGGAAGTCCTGTCGAGTACTAACTCTTGTGTCTGTTTGGAGGATGTACATGGAAGAGACGAAGAGGAGGGGGGCAAGTGGGGAACGTTGTTTGTTGCCGAGATATCTGGTGGAAGAGTTACACCTTTAAAGATGATAGAGTTTCGTGCCATCCAAACTCCCCAAATGACCAAGAGTGGGAGTGTTTTTAGATGTTTGTAAGACATTTTATTCCACCACAGAAACCAAGAATGTTCCAATTTCCTTCCCTCCCACAAGCACTGTAAGTTAAGCAACTTCGATATCTCTAGCGATACTTTGAGGATGTAACTGTAGTTTAGAAAAAGATGGGTAGCGGTTTCTTCTTCTGTTTTGCAGAGAGAACACCATCCAGGTCCAACAAAATTTTGTTTCTGAAGGTTTTCCCAAGTCGGGACCTTGTTCCGGAGAACATTCCACATAAAAATCCTTGTTTTTGTTGGGCTTTTGACTTTCCACAGTTTGTTCCACCACCAAACAGTCTCCTTTGTATCTGGATGGCATTTTAAGTAACCTAGCTTGGGTGCATAGGATCCAAATGGTGCAGAATCCCAAATAAGTTCATCCCCAGTGTTTGATAGATGAATTTGTGCAGCCTTTAGACCTTGGATAAAGTGTTCCAGTTCTTGTGAATTTTTTTCATTGAGTCCCAAACTGAAAGGGTCCTTCCATCCCTGAGCCCAAAGAGTGGTGTGATTAGTGTCCGCCAGGGAACTTAGGAAGTAAAAGTCCTTGGAGTGTAAAGACTGGATTAACTATTCGGTAAGTAAATGGTTCCCATCACTGCCTGACCATGGGCCCAAGCCTATCCTGAGTTTGTTTCCATTTCCAATATTCCAGGCTAAACCATTTTCTATAAGTGAAAAGGATTTTATGATAGATTTCCGGATCACCGAATCTCCTTTCGTATTTTTTAGTTGGCATCTTATCCAGGTCTCAATTGAAACTGGTGCAATGTACTTCTGTTCGATAACTTTAGTCCAAATACTAGTTGTATTTAGAAGACGCCACCCCCCATTTGCTGTCAGTGCTTTGGAGAAGTGGAAGATGCTTTTCAGTCCCCAACCCCCCAAGGCCTTTGGTGTGGCAATTTTTTCCCAGCGAACCCAAGGAATTACATGTGAATCTGATTTTCCACTCCAGAGGAATTTGGAGGAGATTTTTCTATCAACATTCAGAATTCCTTTAGGGATCCAAGAGAGAGACATCCAATAAATAGGTATGGCTTCCAGAACCGATTTGACTAATACCAATCTGCCTGCTCGTGACAACCACCGATGACTCCAAGAATTTATTCTTTTGTCCAGTTTTTGCAAGAGCCACTTCCAACCTTCTTTTTTGTAGTCATTGGGTTTTAGATTAAAACCCAAATATTTTAAGCCATCTGCTAAAACTCTTTTTTCGAAAGGAAAGTAGTTAAAAAGAGCTGAATCTTCTTCATCAGTAAGCAGAAAGGTAGTGAGTAATGATTTTCGATCGTTTATTAGCATCCTTGTAGCTTTTGAAAAGAGTGTAAGAATGTCCCTTAGAGTCTCAGCTTCCCTTCTTGTCCCTCCACTGAAAAGTAAGACATCATCCACGAAGAGGAGATGTGTGAGGGACAAAGTCTGTGAGATTTTGATCCCCAAGAGTTCTCCTGAAATGGTGCTTTGTGTAAGTTCTCTGCTAAGTCCTTCTGCTACCAGGAGAAAGAGGATTGGTGACAAGGGTAAACCCTATCTGAGTCCTCTTTCAAGAGTAAAAAAGGGGGAGGCTGAGCCATTTATTAGAACTGCAAAGGATGTTGAAGTAAGACAACTCACAATCCAAGTAATGAAAGGTACTTCAAATCCTAAATGAGTCAACAATAACCAAATGTACAACCATATCACTCTGTCATAGGCTTTTGAGAGATCTATTTTTAGCACTGCCCCTTTTAATTTCCTGACCTTCATACTATGTAAACCTTCTTGAGCTATACCTATAGCTTCATGAATCTGTCTCCCTTCCAAAAACCCAAATTGTTGTTCCGAGATATTTTTTGAAAGAAATTATTTCAACCTTCGAGCAATAATTTTGGAGACAATTTTGTAGGCACAGTTACATAGTGAGATTGGTCTGAATTCATCTAGAGTTTTTGGTTTATCCATTTTGGGGATGAGAGCTATGGAAGTGGCATTTAGATTCTGATGGATTCGGCCTGAAATCCTTGTATCCTCCACCATTTTCAACAAATCTGTTCCTAAAATTTCATAGCATCCTAGGAATAATTCTATAGTCCATCCATCTAGTCCTGGGATTTTATCCTTTTGAAAGATGTGCAGTACTTCTTGGAGTTTTTTTTCTGTAATTTCACTCATCAAAAGACGATTATCTTCTTCTTCTAAAAATCTAGGGAAGTATTGGGCCACTTTGACTACTTCCTCTATTGTAGCTTGGTTGTCTCCTTTAAAGAGATTTTTGAAATAGTTCTTCCCTAGGAGTGACATCCCTTTAAAAGAGGATTCCATATTTCCATCATGGTCTTTTAAATGCCAAATGGTATTGACGTTTTTCCTTCCTTTTGCATAGGATTGAAAGAACTTTGTATTTTTGTCTCCACTTTCCAACTAGATAGCTCTTCTTTTTAGCCTCCAAGTTTCTTCTATTTCTTTTAGCAGCTTCATCCTCTTTTTTTCTAGATGTAGTAGCCTGATTTTTGACTTTGTTGTGCTCAATAGGTCCCCTTCATCATCAGGGAGATTTTTTAGTTCGATTTCGATTTCTTTTAATTCCTTATCTTCTTGTTTTCTTTTTTGGATGGCCTAAGGTTTTACAACATCTTTGATTCTTCCTAAGTTTTCAGTAAACTGAAAAGATGCTGAGTGAGGGATGTCTTGTCGGAAGGGAGTGCAGTGTTCCTTGATTAACTTTAAGAAGGAATCATCTTCTAGCCACGTTCTGTTGAACTTGAAAGGGCTAGTTGGTTTTTCTGAATCTTGTCTGAGCTCTAGAAAGATAGGATGATGATCTGATAGACCTCCAAAGCCGATCCACTATTTGAAGGTCAGGGAGTTGATTAGAAGAGTATCATAAATCATGAAATGATCAAGTCTTTTTTCCACTCCATCTGTTCTGACTCTATTGTTCTTCCAAGTCGGCTTGAGGGAGAGTGGAGCTAGGTCTAAAAGAGAAGCTTTTGCAAATTTGTTGAAGAAAAATTCCACCAAAGGGTCGGGTCTCGCACTGTCCCCCCAAACTTCTAAGGGGCCTAGGGAGAGATTTAGATCCCCCCCTAAAATTAGTAAATCCTTAAAGAAGGACTTTTTGAGGAGTGTATCCCAGAAAGGTTTCCTTTTCAGATAAGGTCCATAGATGTTAAGTAAATGGACTGTCTCATTTAGTTCAGGGAGGAGAAAAGTAATTCCAATACCAGAGTCCAGACCCCAAGTGTTGAGGACTTGAACTTTTTGAGAGTTCCATCCAGTGGCCAAACCTCCAGATCTGCCTACAACATCCACCGTCGTGAAGATCCACCTAGGAAGTAAGCGCTCCAGGCCAACTTTAACCTCCTCCCCAGTTCCCATAGTCTCTTGTAGTAGCAGAAAATCTGGGTGTTCTGAAGAGATCACCCTTTTTAGGGCAGATTTTTTATGGGTTCCTGCCAAACCCCTTCAATTGAAGGACATGATATTCATAGAGACACCTTGCCCCTGGGCTTCACTGCTCTAAGTGCCCGTTCAATAGATTGTTGTGTTCCAGCCAAAAGATCCAATTTCTCCATTGTTTGTGATTTGGAAAGGAAGGATTTTCTCCCTCGTCCTTGATCAGACAAAAAATGAAAGTATTCAGAATCGCCTCAAAACGAACGGGTGCATAGGCCTCGTAGTCATGAACCCAACTCACTTCAAATGGGGTCAAACGAACATCGGATGAGTGAGATATCGCGTTCTGTTCGATTTTCCAATGGTGCAAAAAAGAGTTGCTGACTGTACAATCCGTACAGGTGATGGCGTGGAAGGTGTTGATTGGACATGATGACGTGGCATGGGCTGAGTTGGAAGTCGGTTGACAGGACACATGGGCGAATAATTTTGAGACATGTGGCATTTTATTGGCCAATCGGGTGGTGCCACGTGGCCCAGGCATGGGCTACTATGTGGCACCATGTTTTCGTTTATGGTGTTCAAACATTTTATGGAGTCCGTGGGGTTCAAACCCTGGACCTCCTCCACACATATGCATAGCTTTGGTAAAGGCCACCCAACCGGTGCACCATCCATTGTTTCTTACAAATATAATGTATTCAATTATAGTTAAAGTTGAATTTTACATAGATTGGGGCGCGTCTGGGCTGGGGCTTAGCCCCAACCCCTGTTTTCATATACGCCTACCATATGACCCTTGGCCACATAGTATTCTGCGGGATTCCAAAGTGGGATTTTCAAATGGTTAACCACACACACGCTCGACATGTGTCACACCCACGACTAACCTTGTAACAGAGCCCTTTTTTATGCGTCGGGACGTGGCCACATGGCCCCCATGCACCCAACACCTCCGTGATTCGAGGGCTTAGTTCGCTAATGGTGCGACATGTTGGCGTGTTTTGCGGGCATGCATGCGTGTGCTGGGTTTAGGCACGAGAAATGCCCAGAAGCCATGTTACTCACACAAGAAGTGCGAATTGGCGAACTAGAGACAACAAGCTTGAAGGAGGAAAATGGTAGGAGGCCTAACTTCTTCATCTTTTGGCTAAATGAAGTACCGAAAAAGCCCAACTAGGGATTTTTGGATGTTTTGAATCCATTGGCACTATTTTCAAAGGAATTTGGAGACTTCTATTGCAGTTTTTACACCATTGAAGTTTCAGGGAGCTCTAGAGAGCTTAGGGCCACCATTGAAGGAGGTCATGCTCAGATGAGCCCAAGTCTATTTTTTTGTGACTGAATAGTCATTTTTGACTAATTGTTATGCTCTGAACACATTGGGACAGGTTTTAGAGACATTTGAGGACTTTTACAGGTGTTTTTTCCACAAGGAATCTTAGGGAATCTCAAGGCCACATGTAGAAGAGGTCATGCTTGAATGAGTCGTGGTCCATTTTCAAAGTTCTATTAGTCATTTTTGGGGTTTTTATGTATTTTGAACCCAATGGTACAGTCAGTAAATCCATTGGATTTGAGAAAAAACTTGTAAAATAATCTTTGACAAACTAATCCCAGAGAGCCTAGTCCATTGATGGAGGCTCAAGGAGATGTATCCCAGTTGGGGGTGTACTCCTTTATCATATTATTGTTGTGAGTTGATGGATATATTTTTCGTTATGTTATGTTTCTGTTGTATTTCTTTAAACAACATTTAACCTTTTAAAGAACCTCACACATAAACACACAAGAAAATCCTAAACTTGACACAAAACCTCTTGCACAACTAAGACATTGAGCAAGGTCCTGAAGTTTATTTTAATGGAGTAGAGGGTGCTTGCATAGAAAAAAAAGTTAGCCCCCTATTTTCAGATCAGTCCTCCCCTGTCAGTGGAGGTAATCTCCTCTATTCCTAGTACACCTACAGCTTTGGTTTGGGATCTTAATAAATATTATGTGGAGGAGGATTCCCCGGACTGTGTAGAGGAGGAAGAGTTTTCTTCAAGGATGCAGAGTCTCTTAGGGGGAGGTGGGGCTTCCAAATGGGGAGGTTCAAAGGAACTGTCCTGTCTAGCCATGGGAGAGGTAAAGGAAACACTATTGAGTGATAATTTTTTCAGGGCCTCCGTCCAATCCTTACCCTGTAAAGACAGATTATTAATTAAAACAGTAATAGGGGGAAGGGGGAAAGGAGTAATACCCAAGGTCCCAGGAGCCGACAGGTCTGGGGCAGCTGTAGTAGCACTTGTAATCTCCAAGTGTCCGTCAGTCACCCTGTCGAGGGTTGGCGAGTGATCCAATTGGATCCTTTCAACTGTGACCTCTGTAGAAGGACCTGGTTCTGGAGAGGCAAGTGTAGATGATTCCAGAACAATTTATTGTCATCTGCTGCATTCTGGTGAGGAGGGAATTGAATTTTCTCTGTAGTAAGAACCCCCTTTTTTTCTTAAGGGTAGATGACATGAATCCACCAGATGCCCATACTTGTGATAACGATGACACCAGAAAGGGACATTCTCATAGTCCAATATTTGAGTGTGTGTATATCCTTCCCATGTTAGTTCGATCTCTTCTCCTAACCCTTCCCTGACATTTAGATTGACCAGAATCCTCACAATTTTCCTTTGTTTAGTTTTTTTGAAAGAAAGGCCAGCTTCCAAAAACCCCCCCAGAAAATTTCCAATATCTTTGAAATAGTCCAACACCCAGAACTGGAGAGGAAGGAATGGAAAACAGACCCAAACTGGAATTTTTTCCATTCTTTCCTTTGTGGCATCAAAAAGAGGACACAGTTTCAACAAAAGAGGGGAAGAATTTATACTCCAATTTATTCCCAACACCCAATTAGTATCCTCCGGCCGATTGAATTTGAAAGAAAACCAATTTCGACTTAATTCAATAACTTCTGGAGAATAACCTAGGTCTTATTTCCAGGCCGACTTTGCCCAGGAAACTATGGTTTTGTGGGAAAGAAATCTGCCGCTAGCTCTCCCAACCAATGTCTGATTCGTCATTTGCACCACATTGTTCATGCCGACTTCTCTCCCTAGTAGCAGATTGCCCACTTTCCCTTTGGAGGAAAGTCCTTTCCTTTTCCTTTTATGTCAACCTCTGTAAAAACCCCTCTCGTCCCAAAGAAACCTTTGAGAAATTCTCTGAAGAAAAAGACCTCATGTTTAGTGTAAACCCTTGCTGCTCTTCGACGTCTAAGTGGGCCGAGATAAATCCCAATGGAGGGGTAAAGTCCAGACCCTTTCGTCTTCTATCCAAGATGATGTTTTCATCAGTATGAGGTCCTTTCTCCCCTTTCCCATAACCAATGGAATCAGAGTGGGGGGCTGCTTCTCCTTGAGTTAGCCAATCCAGGACTAGGTCAGGCGATCTAGTGACTGAGAGGTAACTATCAGAAGTGAGGTTGTTCGAAGCCAAGTACTCAAAAAAAGTCCCAAAATAACCCGAGAAGACATCCGCTCCATGCGGGGAAGTGTGAGGGTTTTGGAGGGTTCCTGTCAGTGGAAAAGGAGGCTCCAGAGATAAGAGTTGGTCTAGAGGTGAGAAGCTAGCTGTCGAAATCCCTAGTGGGGGGTCAGAACCACAATAGGTAAATGAGAGCGGGAAATCTGAGCCTTTGTCGATGGCGGACCTAGGAGACTGGGAACAGGGGCAGTTAAGATGTCGTGGAGATTAGCAGGAGCGGATAGAGGGAGAAGTGGACAAGGGGAAAAACTAGGGTAAGGGTAAAACTGTCATCGTCGAACTGTAAAAGAACCAGTGGAAATCATCTGCAATCTCGCTCTATGGTGCCGAAAAAAACCGCAGACGTCATCCTTCTTCCAATTAATTGATACATTAATAATGTAATATATTAATTAATTATTACATTTATACAATAATAACTAATACATTGCTATTTAGTATTACTTTAAAAGTAGTACATTAATAATACATTATTACAATAATAAAACAAAAATAACAAATTTCATACATTAAATACATTTAACAAATTGAATATTTTAATAAATACATTACTAAAATATTAGTACATTAATACATTATTAAAGTATTAATACATTAATATATTATTAAAGTGTTAATACATTAATATATTTATTGGAAATGACCATGGTTGAAGATATGGTTGACCATGGTCATGGTTTCTTATGGTCATGACTATGAATGACATTAATACATTAATGTATACTATAATATATTTATTTATTTCATTAATACATTAATAATACATCACAAAAGTATTAATACATTATTACATTAATGTAAAGTATAGCCTTTGGCTAGAATGTCACGATAAAAGAGCTAAAGGCCAGGTTGGGTTTAGGAGATATCATTCAACTATGGACCATCTTGTTACCTTTAGTATCATTGCAGAGGAGTTCTGCAATACTAAAGCCAATATTTTTTGTTGTTTTGTTGACTTTAGAAAATCTTTTGACATGGTTCCTAGGAAAAACCTTTGGAATAGATTGGAAGAGATAAAAGTGCCTCTCGAGTTGAGGGTTGTTGCAATAAGGATGTATGAGAATGTTATTACTAAGTTTAAAAACACTGAGGGATGGTCAAAAGAGATTAATTGCAATATCGAAGTCAAACAAGGTTGTCCCTTGTCCCCTACCCTTTTTGGCATATGCATTGATAAGTTAGAAGAATGCTTGGAAAAAGCAGCTTGTGTCAGCCCTACTCTCACTGGTATAGTCATCAATCTTCTTCTTTATGCCGATGATATCATTCTTATGGTAAAGAGTCCCCATGATCTTGAAAACCAACTAAGAATCATCAAGGAGTTTTTCTCCAATATGGGTATGATTGTTAATACTGATAAGTCTAAGGTCATGATTATTAAATCCAATAAGATCCTTTATGATACCTTTGTATATGACAACAACAACTTGGAGGAAGTGACTTCATACAAATATCTTGGAATTGATATTCACCACAAGCTC
>SNQJ01S0037909.1:41619-53968 GCA_010110895.2 Picea sitchensis
TCTCAGATTGTCCAGCCTATACCCATATTAGATCTCATTTTCAAAATATTTATCACACTACCAACCTTCCTAACCTCTTAATTCAACAAAAGTATGGTGATCTTGGAAAGCTTCTCTTAATGCTTTTCGAGCATAGAAACAAAATTCTAAAGAATCACAACTAATCACTTACCCTCTTAAGGTCCCATAGACCAATTCGGTCTTAGTGGACATTAATCATCATCATCATCATCATCATAAATTAAAGTATTAATTTACATTAATGTATAATGTAACATATTAATTTATATTAATTAATTAATTTACTTCATTAATAAATTATTACAGTAATAATACAAGAAAAATACATTTAATATATTAAATGCATTAATAAATACATTAATAAAATATTAATGAATAAAATGATAAAGTAATACATTAATAAAATAGTAATACATTGACCTTAATGATGTTATTAATACATTATTAAAGTATTAATACATTAATAATACATTATTACATTAATGTAATGTAAAAATTAAAGTTTTAATACATTAATGTATAAAGTAACACAATAAATTATTGATACATTAATAATACATTAATTGACAATGACCATGACCATGGTTTCTTGTGGTTGACCATGACCATGGTTAAATTTTGTAGTCCTTGGATGACTTTGGCAAGGAAAGATTGATTATGTTTGATCGTGGTTGTCCTTCACCATTGTTGATTGTGGTTGACCATGACTATGGTTGACTATGATTGATCGAGGTTTATTATGGTTGACCATGCCCATGGCTGAACTTCGTTGACAATGTGGATAATTTATTCTGGTGGGTCATGTTGATTATGTTTAACCATAGTTTACTATGGCGCTACTGCATTACAATGTTGATCATGTTTTGTTCGTCACATTGTGACATCAACTTTTCTTTGTCAGATGACATCATAAGGTTATGGTCATCAAATTATGAAAAAGGGATTTTGTTTGTCATGTTATGGTGTTGTAATCTATGTATTTGATAGACCGACAGTGGGTTATGTTTGTCACATTGTGACGTTAAGAAATGTTTGTGTCATTGCAAAGTTGGTGTATGTTTGTCACATTGCTACATTGGATTGTGTACATCACATTGCGACAATGGGTTTTGTTCATGACACTACACCGTTTAGAAATGTCTGTCACAATGTGACATTACAATATGTGTGTCACATTGTGATGATAGGGCTATGTTCATCACATTGTGACGTTACAATTTTTGGTACATTGCAAAGTGGCTATGTTTGACACATTGCGATGTTTGGAAATGTTTGTCACATTGCAACGTTAGGATATGTGTGTCACATTGCAACATGGGGAAATGTTCATCACATTGCAACGAGAGGGTGATGTGCGATGTCTATTTATGTTCTTCACAATGTGACGTTACTATCCACATTGCGAGGACATGGCTATGTTCCTCACATTGCGATGCCAATTTATGTTTGTCACATTGTGACGTTACTATGTTCAACAAATTACAATGTTTCTATGTTTGCCAGATTACAATGTTACTATGTTCGTCATTATTACGTTACTATGTTTGACACATTGGAACATCACTATGTTCGTCACGTTGTAACATCTAGTTTTGTTCGTGAGATTGCAACGTCATATTATGTTCATCACATGACAAGTTGGTTTGTGTTCGACACATTACAAAAATGAATTTTTGACTATGTTTTTAAAAATAAATCTAACTAAGTGTTTCATTTCTGAAAAAGATAGGAAGTTTGAATTGATGCAATATATTACATAGAAGGAAACTTAGAATCATGCTTGATCTAAGGAAATTGATCATCAGATTAAATATATCAACAATACATTGTGACGATAGGGGAATGCTCGTCACATTGTGACATATTTTTATGTTTGTCACATTGCCACGACAGGGTTATGTTTGCTACATTACAATGTCTGTATATGGTTGGCACATTGTGACATTACAATTTTTGTAACATTGCAACGTGACTATGTTTGACACATTGCGAAGTTGGATATTTTTTGTCACATTTCGACGTCAGGATATGTGTGTCACATTGCAACATGAGGAAATGTTCGTCTCATAGTGATGACATGGCGATGTGAAACGTATGTTTATGTTCGTCACAATTTGACGTTACTAACCACATTGCGAGTACATGGCTATGTTCCTCATATTGTGACGTCAATTTATGTTTGTAACATTATGATGTTACTGCGTTCAACATATTGCAATGTTACTATTTTCATCAGATCAAAACGTTGCTATGCTCATCATTACGCGACATAACTATTTTCATCACATTACAGCAGTACTATGTTCGTCACATAGTAACGTTCAGTTTTGTTTATCAGATTGTAACATAAGGTTATGTTTATTGCATGACAAGGTTTGTTTGTGTTCATAACATTACGAAAATGAAGTTTTGGTGTTGTTTTTAAAAATAAATCTAACTAAGTGTTTCATTTGTGAAAAAGATAGGAATTTTGAACTGATGCGATATATTACATAGAAGGAAAATTAGAACCATACTTGTTATTTAAGGACATTGATAGCATATGATATTGAACTATAAAATATATTTCTTTGAAATAAGCATATTTCAAATTAGAGTATGCATTTATACATTCATCCTTTTGGTGTTGCAAACTACGATTGTGAGGAAAAAACAAAGGAAGGGCTTAAAAGAAACAACCACTTTATAAAATTTTATGTTCGCCACATTGCGACATTACTATGTTCGACATATTGGAATGTTACTATGTTCGGAAGATTACAACGTGATGCATACCCCCCCTCATCTCCCTCAGGGATGCATGACCTCCTGGTCTAGGATCGATAGAGTTTGAGAGCTGAATTAGCTCACAGGCTCGTGTTGAACCTCTTCTATTTTCTCCACAGGTCAAAGTCCTTATCCTCGGGTGTGAAATCCCATTTTTAGGAGTTTTTGAGTACCCACAGAGTTCTCCACGTGACCCTGGTCAAAACCGTGGGCTTAAACCTTCGTTCCCACACACTTTGGTACTTCGGACTTCAGGTGTTCTAGACACACCTGGCTCCAAATCCACCGAACTCTGAACTGGAAAACTCTTCTGGACCAGATCTACAGTCCACATTCTTCCCACAGCCAACAACTGCAATCTACTTGGAATCCTGACTAACTCCCGTTCAACGACTCCGTCTTCTCCTTGATATCCCTTGAGGTCCACGATCTTATGATGTGTGACCCCTCAGATCGACGACCCCTGTAGACTTCATTACTTCGTTCTTCGACGGTTCTGGCTGCACCTTAATCATTCTCCTACAAAGTGTGTTTCCTTCGAATCATGCGGATCTCCGCCACGTGTTCCTCTGGATTCAACGGTCCAAATCTGCTTCATCCTTTGTGACTTCACGAAGTTTGCACTTTGCTCCTCACAAATCTTCCAGAGTTCTTCCCTCCCGAATTCTCCAATCTACTACCATGTATCCTCCTCTAGATATACGGTCTATATGGACTTCACAGCTTCGGGATATTGACTCTCGCTCTCAAAACACTTTCAAACTTCTGAATATTCGGAGTGCCGAAGGACTCCAAGGTACCCAACCATGCAATTGTCTCAGATCTGACGATTTGTCAGTGACCCCAACTTCCTCCGAAGGGATATCAACCATCAATTTGCAACCTTAAACAAATTTATCCCTTTCTCTTGAATCTTTGTCGCTATCTCTCATGAGCTTGATTCCTTTGAGTATTTCGACCTTCAACGCGCTCCTTGCAATCCTGGAATCTATGAAAAATTTCACACTTAGAGATTTCTTCAAAATAAATCTTACTACGCACTCCTTGTGCTTCATAGTCCTAACTTCTCGACACTTACTCGATTCTTGACCACGTGCAATCCTTGCAACACTCAGTCCAAGTTGCTTGTTATCCCTCCTAATCTTCTCTGAGTCAAATATAAACTTTTTCGACGCACACCTTGCGGACAATATGCACTCCTTGCATCTAAGCTCTCAGAAGAGAAACAATTGAAACTTATCTAATACTTCACAGGTTCATATATTCAACTATGAACAACATACATAAGAATAATGAAGTAAACACACAGAGAACATATCATTCATTCAAATACACTCCGAAATGAACATTGTTCAAACATTTGGATCAATTTATGTATTTTCTATCCATTCATGAAGTATTTACATAAGTTACACAATTCTTCAATGTCTTCAAACTCTCTATGTTTAACTGCTACCTCTAACTTCTTACTCCTCTTCCTATAATCTCATTCTCACACTCTATTCTATCTTACAACACAATACATAAAAATTATGTAAGGAGTGGCTTCTCGAGCTCTTCTCCATCCTATCAAAATTCTATCCCATCATCGTTTTAGCGGTTACCTACTTAGTCCTATTACAATAAATGTGATTTATTAGCAGATAAGAGATGACACTCTATATCTGTAACACCTTACAGTCATGTAAGAATTTACAACATCCTGTCATTCTCAGGCGGTGACCTGACTTTACAAAAAAAGTCTTTAAAAACAATATTTCCAAAATATCTCAACAACACGCTATGTCTTTGTTTAATGATGATTTGAAACTTTGGCGCGCTGAGGTGTCGAATTCTGCCTCTGCTGTCGGCCTCTTTTTCTTTGATGACGATGCTCCTACATCATACTCCTCTGGCTAAAATATTCATGGACTCCTATCCATGAGCTCCTGCATTGTTTTTCCATGTTTCAAAATGTCAAGTTCAGTGACCCAACTCGAATATTCCACTGGGTGATATTTCCAGTTCACCAAATATTCAAGATACATCTTTCTCCTGGTCTTCTTCCCAACTCTCTGATCTAAGATTTTCTCCATCTGATGTTTTTCTGCCGTGGGCATTTTTTCTTCCCACTGAATCTCCTTTTGGTCATATAGTTCTCCTGCATCATCTCTCCTGTAAGGATATAGGTCTGCAATACTAAATATCGGTGATATCCCAACATTGTCTAGCAACTCAATTTCATAAGCATTGGCTGCAAATTTCCTCAGGATCCTGCATGGTCCTATCTTCTTCATCTTAAACTTGTTATATGTTCCTCTTGGAAACCTTTCCTTCCTCAAATGTGCTAAAACTTCATCTCCAACCTCAAATTGAACTTCTTTCATTTTCTGGTCCACTTTGTTCTTGTACTTTTTGATGTTGTCGTGTAGTTTCTCTCTGACTCGATCATGAAGTCTTTGTATCTCCGTAGAAAAATATTTTGCTCCAACACTTCTGAACTCATCTTGCTTCAAATATCTCAATTATGTAATCCTTATCAACTGTATTCCATAAACTATCTCGAATGGAATTTTTCCAGCGCTCCTATTTACCAAATTGTTAAATGTAAATTCTACCTATGCCATAATCTGATCCCACTGACGGCCCCGCTCAGTGGCTAAAATCCTCAATAAATTTCCCAGACTTATGTTCACCACTTCAGTATGCCCATCTTTCTGAGGGTGATATTATGAACTGAAGGAAAAGTTTGTCCCCAACCTCTTCCATTGAGTTCTCCAGAAGTGTCCTACAAACTTTGTGTCTCTGTTTGAGACTATGCTCGTGGGCAACCTGTGTAGTCTCACAACTTCCCTGAAAAACAAATTGGCTATGTGTGTAGCATCACTTTTTTTCTGACATGGTATGAAATGTGCCATCCTGGAAAATCTGTCTACCACAACAAATATGGAATCACTTCCCTTCTATGTTCTAGGTAATCCCAATACAAAATCCATACTAATTGCATCCCAAGGCCTTTCTAGAATAGGAAATGGATGATACAAACCAGTGTTTTTTTGTCTCCATTTTGCATACTAGAAAATTATGCATTTGTTCACAAATCTATTCACGCCTGCCCTCATACCTGGCCAATAGTATGGATTTTTCAATTGTGCAAATGTTTTGTCATGGTCGAAATGTCTGTCTAGACCTCCACTATGTTTTTATTTCAGTAGATTATCTCTCATAGAGAATCTTGGTATGAACAGTTGGCTTCCTTTGAACAATAATCCATCCTAGATCAAATACTTTGTCCATGGGATTTTTTCCCCCAACAAAGGGTACTCGCATTCCTCATAAGCCTCCTTAAAATCTGGATCTTCTTGGTACATCTCCTTAAGGTGTTCAAACCCTAAGGTATTCACTTGGAATTCATGTATAATCAAACTCCTCCTGCTCAAAGCATCTGCAACTTTGTTAGAACTTCCAGAAATATGTTTAATGAAAAAAGTAAATTTTTTCATGAATTCTACCCACTTAACATGCCTCTGATTCAACTTTTCTTGCATAGTACTAAATTGTAAAGTTTGACTATCACTATACAATACAAACTCCTTTGGAATTAGATAACGCCTCCACTTCTTCAAAGATTGAATCACTGCATAAAAATCTTTGTCATATGTGGAATAATGTTTCTTGGTTTCATTCAGTTTCTCACTAAAATAATCAATTGGCTTATTATCTTGACTCAAGACTTCTCCAATAGCTACTCCACTTGCGTCACACCTTACCTGAAATGTTTTCCCAAAATATGGTAAGACCAGAATTGGTTGTCTTGTGATATTCTCCTTCAACACTCTAAATCTTTTCTCAGCCTCCTCTGTCCAATTAAAATACTTATGTCTTGTTTTCATAGTATCCGGTATGGGTGTACATATGCCACTAAAATTTTTGATAAATTTCTTATAAAAACTTGCTAACTCATGAAATCTTCTCACCTCAAATATGCTCCTTAGCGATGGCCATTCTTTGATTTCTCTCACCTTCTTTGGATCCATATTCAATTCATTTGAAGAGATCACAAAACCCAAATATATGAGTTATGTCCTCATAAACGATCTTTTTTTTTTAATTTTATCAACAACTTTTATTGTTGCAATGTCAAGTGTTTTAAATGTTCTTCCTCTGTTTTACTGAAGATTAGTATATCATCTAGATATACAGTCACAAATTTACCTATGAATTATTTCAACACTTCATTCATCAACCTCATAAATGTTCTTGGGGCATTTTTCAACCCAAATGGAATTGTTGTACATTCAAAAAAACCTTCATTTCTCTTGAATGTTGTCTTCCATTCATCTCCCTCTCACATTATTATCTGATGATATCCACTCTTCAAATCTATTTTTGAAAAATAACTTTCTCCACTCAAGAAATCCATCAAATCATCCATTCATGGAAAAGGAAATCTATACCTGATGGTGATCTTGTTGATGGCTCTAGAATCTATACACATTTTCCATCCTCCATCCTTCTTTGGACTCAACACAATTGGTACTGTGCATGGGCTTATACTTTCCTTGACTAAACCTTTATTCAACAACTCCTGGACTTGATTCTTGACCTCTTCATTCTCTCGAGGTGTCAACCTATATGATGCTTTGTTTGGAAAACTAGCTCCTGGAATAAGGTCAATGTGATGGTTGATACTCCTAATGGGTGGAAATGAGTAAGGTAACTCATCCACTACTATGTCATCAAAATTATTTAGCAGTTCCTGGATTTCTTCAAGTAAATCATACATATAAGTATTTGTAAGGATAAATCTTGGCTTCCTCACTACAACAAACTACATCTCTTGTTCCTTCTTGACCTCATTCAAGAGTTCCTTCCCACTCATGAGAAGTATACTTGAACTAACTTCCTTATTTGGTTCCTTGGATTATATTGGCAACAACATGTGTGTTCTACCATTCTTCTCTAGGGTGTAATTATTTTTCCTTTATGCAACCATGATACCTTGTGTGGGTTTTGGTGTGCAGTTGTCTCCATCTCCAGTTTCTCCACCATATTTATGGATACTAGATTATCAGTGCTCCCACTATCTATAATCATCTTGCAAACTCTTTCCTTTGTTTTGCAAGCAGTCCTAAACAAATTTGTTCGTTGAACTGGTTCTTCTTCCTCCTTCTCTAGCTTTAGAAGAACTTTCCTCATCACAAGGTTTCTTCCTCCTTCTGTTGCTTCTGCTTCCACATTCTTTTGAGCTTCAGAAATGTGTGCTTCTACTTGTCCTTCTTTCTTTCTCTCAGGGCATTCCCAAGACATGTGTCATGTCTTTCCACAGACATAACATCTAAATTCACCTCCTCTGCCTCTTCCTCTTCCTCGAGGAAAAGAGTTTCTTCCTCCATGATTTCTTTCCTTAGAACTTCCCCCTTTTTCAAGGTGATTATGATACTTTCCAGCCTCTTTCTTAGGCTTCTGGAACTTCTCTCGGATAGTTCCCTTGCCTCTACTTGGAATTCCTCCCCTGTCCTGCTGGCTTTATTTTCTAGCCAACTTTTCTTCATCTTTCAAGGATACTTGATAAGCATCCTCGATTGTGCCAACATACATCATGCTAATATCCTCTTGTATCTCGTATCTCAACCCATTTATATACCTAGTTGTTTTTTCAGCATCATTTTCTTTCTATCCAACCCTGATATTCAGTCTATAGAATTCTTCATTGTATTCTTTAACTGGTAAACTTTTATGTCTCAGGTTTTGTAACTTTCTGAACATATTTCTCTGATAGTCTTTAGGGATAAATTTTTCTTTCAACTTAGCTACCATCCTGTCCCAACTTTTGATTTTCTACTTACATTTTCATCTGCGATAAACTTGTAGTTCATCCCACCATAACGCTGCATGACCTTTCAACTTGGTTATTGCATGCTTCACTTTATTTTCTTCATCAACTTCCAAATTACCTTCATACATCGGGACTTCTACTTTTTCTCTAGATCATATTCTCGAAACAACTCTTAGCAGTTTTTCTTCCCCATGTTCTCCTTCTGCATCTCCTTCTTCTTCTATCTCTTCACTTTCAGGTTCGCTGACGTCACCAGCCTCTGGTGCTCTCCTATGTGTTGTTTCCATGGCGTGCAATATCATTCGGAGTCGCCTCATTTCTTCTTCCATTTATGGATTTGCTATAGGTCTATCCCTGCGCCTTCTAGGTGGCATGATTCCACTGCTTTGATTTCCATTTCTCTGACTTGATGCTATCAACCATAACTCTTTCACCTTTTCTTGTTGTCTATAAGAAAAATCAAAATATTGATACCACTTGATGATATCAAAATATCTCCTATGTCTCCCTTGTCTATTGTTTGCAAACAAAATCAAGCTCTGATACCACTTGATGGTATCAAAGTATATTCCTTCACCTTCTCACCTTTTCCTACAATCTACAGACAAAATTTTGACTCTGATACCACTTGATGCATACCCCCGTTCTCTCCCTCGGGGATGTGCGACCTCTCGATCTAGGATCAATCGACTTCAGGAGTTGAATCAACTCATAGTCTTATGTTTAACCTCTTCTATTTTCTCCATAGGTCAAAGTCCTTATCCTCGGGTGCAGAATCCCCTTTTCGAGAGTTTCTGAGTACCTGCAGAGTCCTCCACGTGACCCTGGTCAAAATCGTGGGCTTAAACTTTCATTCCCGCACACTTCGGGACTTCAGAATTTGGGTGCTCTCAACACACTTGGATTCAAATCCACTAAAATCCGAACTGGCAAACTCTTCTGGACCAGATATGCGGTCCACGTTCTTCCCACAACCAACAGTTGTGATCTACTTGGAACTCCGGCTGATTCCCGGTCAATGGCTCTGTCTTCTCCTTGCTCTCCCTAGAAGTCCATGATATGATGACGTGTGTCCCCCTCAGATTGAAGACCCCTATAGACTTCGTTACTTCGTGCTTCGGCGGTTCTGGCTGCACCTGAACCGTTCTCCTCCAAAGTGTGTTTCCTTCGAATCATGTGAATCTCCGCCATGTGTTCCTCTGGATTCAACGGTCCATATTTTCTTCATTCTTCGCGACTTCGTGAAGTTTTCACTTTTCTCCTCACAAATATTCCAGAGTTATTCCCTTCTAGATTCTCCAATCTATTGCCACATATCCTCCTTTGGATCTACGGTCCAAATGGGCTTCACAGCTTCAGGATCTTGACTCCCGCTCTCAAAACACTTTCAAACTTCCGAATATTCGGAGTGTCGAAGGACTCCAAGGTTAACCTCTGTGCAACTCTCTCATATCTGACGATCTGTCAGTGACCCCCACTTCCTCCGAAGGGATCTCAACCATCAATTTGCAACCTTCAAGAGATTTCTACCTTTCTGTTGAATCTTTGTTGCTATCTCTCCTGAGCTTGATTCCTCCGAGGATTTCGACCTCCGGCGTACTCCTTTCAATCCTAGAATCTATGACAAAGTTCGGACTTAGAGATTTATTCAAAAGAAATCTTACTGCGCACTCCTTGCGCTTCACAGTCCTGAACTCTTGAAACTTAGTCGATTCTTGATGCCTTGCACTCCTTGCAACACTTGGTCCAAGTTTCTCGTTATCCCTCCTAAGCTTCTCTGAGTCAAATCTAGACTTTGTCGACGCACACCTTGTAGACAATATGCACTTCTTGCATCCGAGCTCTCAGAAGAGAAACAATTGAAACTTATCTAATACTTCATAGGTTCATATATTCAACTATGAACAACATAAATAAGCATAATGGAGTAAAAACATAGAGAACATATAATTCGTTCAAATAAAGTCCGAAATGAACATTGTCCAAGAATTTGGATCAATTTATGTATGTTCTATTAATTCATGAAGTATTTACATAAGTTACATAGTTCTTCATTGTCTTCAGACTCTCTATGTCTAACTTCTACCTCTAACTTCTTACTCCTCTTCCTATAATCTCATGCTCACACTATATTCTATCTTACAACACAATACATAAAACTTATCTAAGGAGTGGCTTCTCGAGCTCTTCTCTGTCCTATCGGAATTCTATCCCATCATCATTATAGTGGGTACCTACTTAGTCCTATTACAATAAATGTGAGTTATTAGAATATAAGAGATGACACTCTATATCTGTAACACCTTACATTTGTGTAAGAATTTACAACATCTTGCCATTCTCAGGCGATGACCCAACTTTACAAACAAAGTCTTTAAAAACAATATTTCCAAAATATCTCAACAACACGCTCTATTTCTGTTTAATGTTGATTTGAAACTTTGGCGCACTGAGGTGTCGAATTCTGCCTCCGCTCTCGGCCTCTTTTGCTTTGATGGTGATGCTCCTGCATCACAACGTTACTATGTTTGTCACATTTAACAGTTACTATGTTTCTCACATTGCAACGTTACTATGTTAATCACATTTCAACATTACTATGTTCGTCATCAAAAAACGTTTGGACAAGATTAAAAAAAAATGATAACAAAGTGTTTCCTTTGTGACAAAGATCATAAATTTGAACTTATGTGATATATTACATAGAAGGAAACATGGAATCATTTTTGTTCTAAGGACATTGATAGCAAATGATCTTGAACTGAAAAATATATCCCTTCCAAATAAGTCTATATAAAATTAGACTATGCATTCCACTTTTTGGTGTTGCAAATTGCAATAATCACAAAAACACAAATGAAGGGGTTAAAAGTAATTATGATTTATGGTTGTAAAATATTTAATTGAAATCCATTTATGACTAAGTGTGATTGATTTCATGGTATTGTTTTTGTGGATAGATTCATACAACTAACGTGTTCATACAACGGTAATGGTTTTCATCTTCAACCCTATGAGTGTAACAAAGGTTACATATACTTTCATGCCATGGTGATTTCTTTTTACATATTATTTTTCTTTTGTATTCTATAATGAAATAATTTTTTCATCCAAATTAATTTTTTATAGTCAAATTTTTTATTAAGTTATGAAAGATATTTATATCTTTTGACAAATTCAATATATCTTCATGTCAAACAAACTATAAAATATTGTCTTTCTCTTCATATATATTGTTATTAGAAATTTGGTTTAAAATAGAAAATTGTATTTTTCTTCTTGATATAATATATTGTTATTAGACATTTGGTTTACATTTAACACTTAATTAATTTTATTTGATTTTTTTTAATAACTTATATTTTATGTGTTAATTTTTTAACAACTATTTTAAATAATTTAATTTCAATTCAAAAATATTTATATTTTATATATTAATATTTTAATTAAAATTTTAAACAATTTATTATCTGTCAAGTAAACCAACAAAATAATTATAATCCTTAAAGTTTTTTAGTTTCTTTTGGATTTAATGTTTTAATCATACTTTAAAAAACATTATATATATATATATACGTCAAATCAAAATTTAAGGAAAAAATTGGTGTGATAAAGAGTTAGAGGAAAAAAGAAAATTAAGGTATTATAAAGATGTAATCAACCCTAATCTAGAAGATCAAAATTATCTATCTGTTTTGCCAAGTGTAAAGAAAAAAATAAGCATTGCTAAGATAAGAACAAATT
>SNQJ01S0037909.1:77109-94358 GCA_010110895.2 Picea sitchensis
TGTGAGTTAGAGAGGTCGGCCCTGTTGTGCTAATAGACACTTCTGTTGACAACTTCAGTCTAATATAAGTAAAGGTAAATTCCCCATTGAGGAATCATATCTTAAGTGTGATTTTGGAAATTTCAACAAGTACATATTCTTGGGGAAAGTGTGCACCTCTCTTGGGCGCTAGTATTCTAGTGTTTGTGAGCACCCTTCTATGAGCTAGGTGTTTATGGTGGTGGAGGTCTTTCTCTTGAAGAATATAGCAAAGGATTGGCTGGGTTTTCTTCCCTTGTTGAGAAGGGTTTCCCAGGGTACTTCTTGTGTACTTGTGCATGGTGTTTCTTCTTGTGATCTTGGTTGTTGCAACAAATTGTCTATGGTTTAAGTAAAATGATAAAATGGAATGAACTTCATGCTTAAGCGTAGCTTATTGAAAACACAACAAGATCAGGGTAGATCCAGGGTCATTTAGCTCGAATTGTTTGGGGAAAATGGTAAGGAAAAACCATATGCTCTTCAGACGGACCACATTTAATTTTACATTTATGAAGGAGAGTGGTTTTCGAATTCCTATACCCTCGACTCTATCATGATGATAAATCAATAGATAAGCATGGTGCGTGTGCTAACCATGGTTCATTTTGATTTCTACCTTTTGTTTTAGCTATGTCCTTGGTTTAATTTGGACTCTATCCCAAACCAGAATTTGGCCTCCGCTAATGAACGCTTATCCACTGTTCTTTTCTCTTTCATGGCCCCTTGTGTTATCCAAGCTAGGACGAATGATGTTCATGAGACTCGGGTGGCCCTTGCAACATATGAGGCTACAGAGTATTACAGGAGCTCGATAGATCTGGAGGAAAAGTAAATTATGCCTTCCATAGAAGAGCATGCTAATTTAGTTCATGCCTACTAAGAAGATATGTAGGTGGACATACAATTTGGAGATACCATTCTTGATATCATCTACACCCAGACTCGAGATTCCAAGTTCTACAAGATGTTGGAATTGTACTGGCACACCAAAAATATTATCAAACATGCCAACTTCAATCATATTATCTCTGCCATTGTAGGTTTTGATGTATGAGATCATATTTCTTCCTATGTATTAACAATCCAGTCAATTATGCTATTTTTTATAATTAGTGTAAAATAAATATAAACTTAACTATTTCCAATGCTATGTATCTATAAAAAGAAATTGAAATTGTTATATTCTCTTAATTTTTTATGCAGACATTGTATTCAAGGAAGGGAAGGTAAATTATTTTTAAAGCATTATAATAAAGGAAGGGAAAGTAAGTATGTTTTTAAAAGGAAGATTGATTTGACATTTTAATATTGAATGATGCTAATATGTGACAACAATCAATTAAAATAAATGCAAAAATGAAATTTACTTATGTAAATATTTTATGGTGTTGGTTTATGAAATCAACTTGCTCTGTGGATGTTTCCTTGATGAACCATCAGGGTTTTAGAATGTAAATCTCATGTGTTATCTGAGTCATTTATTTATCTTTATTTTCATATTTCTTGCATTTATTATTGTGTTTAAGCTATTAAAATACCAACAAGTGGTATCATAGTTAAAGTGAAATGAGTGATTGAGATGTGTATCAGAGTGTATACTCATTGGTTGCTAGAGAATGGAGGAGAAGAGCCATGTTGCTGGCCATTTTCACAAAGAAATAAAGAAGGCATTGGTGGAGTTCTGCAAGGAAGGAAGAACGAGGGTGTCGCTCAAGCAATTGGTTTTCCAAACCCCTGTGGAGGCAACAAAATTCATCTACCAGGTTTAATGAAAGAGTCACCCCATTTTTTGATGGAAGAGCCACTGGCAGGTGGGAAACTCTTGTGAAGGCCACAAATATTAAAAATTGTTGATGTTTTGAGGAAGTCACACACAAAAAGAGGTCTGGATATGATAGTGGATAAGCCACTATGGAGGAAATTTTTGTGGAGGTTTTCTTCTGTGGATATCTATGCACAAAGGTTTGGGTAATATATATATTTTTAAATCCATCAAATTGAAATGTGTATTGAATTCATAAAAAAAATTTTTATTGAAGTTTGAAGGTATATATATATATATATATATATATATATATATATATATATATATAAGGCCAAATCTTGTGGAGGTCACGGAGTTTGAATTTTTTGTGGCGGAAATATATATATTTTATTTATTTTGAAGTCTACAAAGTTAATTTCAACGCATATCTGGTGGAGCCCACAATATGCAATTTTTGTGAATATATATATATATATTTCAAGAATCATTTTTTCAAATTGACATTTGGAGGGAGCCTATGTGTAGAGAACTAATGACAAAGATGACAAATGTTAAATTTTAGGTTGAAAATTTAATGGTAATAATAACTTCAAATTGTGGAAACTTAGAATGTGAGATTTGTTAGCAACAACAAGAGCGATGATGAAGGAGTCATCGTGAAAGAAAAATTTTTATTTACTTTCGAGTTGTAGAATTATTTATTTTAATGTAAATGGGCATATGACTGTAAGACTTGGTTAGGCATGCATACCCCAGGTTTAAAATTTCACTGATAAAGTCTAGACATAGACCTAGGTGATAGGTGGAAGCATGCGGTATCCTTGGATACCCTTACTTTAGGGAAGTTTGGTTGGTTTTTGTCATGGGAAAGGGGGGGAATGTTAGGTCAAGAGTTGTGGTTTTGGGCACATGTTTTTTGGTAGCCCGTGGGTTTTTAGAGTACATGGATTGCATGAAATGAAGACTATTCAAAGGCTTGGTTGAATCCATTGTAAATGGGCCTGAAGGTGAGTAGTGAAGGATTACTTGGCCAAATTGGATAGATTGGGTCAAGGGAATGTTCATTTCAAGGTGGAGCACTAAGACTCCATTGTAATATACCTGGAGGTGAGCGAAAAAGGTTCACTTGGGCTAGCATGGACGTATTTGGTAAAGGTATCCAATGCAAAGTTCGAGGTGGAGCATTGAAGGTGTCTAGGTTAGAAAGGTGGGTCTATATTTCTCTATAGAAAGGATAACGTGTTTAAATATTTATGGTGAAAAGAGTATGGGCATGTCAATAAAGTATTTTGAGAATAGATGATGGAGGCAAGTTCACATCCTTGGAATTTGGAAATTATTGCAAGGAATCTAGGATCAAAGGGGCATGTTCAGTAATGCCAAGTTGTAGGAAGAGTTGTGGCAATAAGCAATTGTTATATCTGGTAAATTAGTCACCATTGGTTGTAAAAGACTACAAGATTTAGGAAGAGGTATGAACAATTCATCTAGTAACTAATTAAATGTGAATTTTTTTGGTTGTGATGATTATGATCTTATCAACATTCTAAGTAGGAACTGGATCAAATAGGTATATCTTTGTTGGTTATGGTGATGGTGTTAAGGGATACAATTTTTTGGGATCCTACTACCCATATAATCATCATTAACAAAGATGCAGTGTTTGATGAATCTCCTCTCATAAAATCAGACATAGTAAAAAAGATGAAAGGTACAAAGCATTACTGGTAGCACATGGTTCTTTGGAAGGTATTGAGTTGCATGAAATTTTTTCATTAGTATTTAATCTTGTTTCTATTCATGTTGTGTTAGCACTAGTTGTGTTTCTTTATCTTGAGTTAGTGTAGCTAGATGTTAAAAAAAATTACATGGATTATTTGGATAAGGAGATGTATTTGGAACAACCATACATGTTAATTTAGGATCGCAATAAAAGATTTGTTTGCTAACTCAAAAATTCATTGTATGGCCTAAAGATAGAGTAGGCAATGGTACAAGATGTTTGATTCCTTCCCGGTGAGCTAAATTTTACAATAAGTTAGTATAACCATTGTGTTTATGGTATGTTCATTATCTTGGTGCTATATTTTATGCTTGTAACAAGAACAAGAATGTTTGAGATCAACAGGTTGTCTCAGTTGGATAAGATGTTTGATATGAAGGATCTAGGAGAAGCTAAAACAAATGTTGGGCATGGAAATACATAGAAATCGGAAAGATGGTAATATTTGGTTATCAAAACAGAAGTATGTTGAGAATATACTTAGAAAATTTGGTATGAATAATGTGAAACAGGTAAATATCCATTTGGCTTTCCATTGTAATATTTTTCCAGGTTTATGTGCTAGTAATGAAGAATAAAAGGGTTATATGTCTTGTGTATCATATGCTAGTATGAATTTTGATGTATGTGATGAAATGGTAAGATATCTCACATGCAGTTGGTGCTTTCAATGGAAACATGGAAAATTCAGGTAAAACAGTGAAATGGGTGCTTTGACATTTTAGAGGCATGAGTATCACCTACAGTGGTTGTAGTGATTTAGTTTATGGTTATGAGTTAGAAGATTTGGACAAGAGGAAACCTACCTAAGGTTATGTTTCAAGAGAATGCGAAGATATATTGGGTAACTTTGGACAAGTACAGGATAAGGCGTTATGTGGTGGTCGAAGCATTGTGCATTTGACTAACCACCCAACATATCAAAATGGGAAAATGCATCATTTTGTAAGACGGGTTACTGATGGAGGTGGAGTGATCCATATTGGAGAAAATTATGTAGACATGTTTTTGAAACTAGTATTGTTAGAGAGGTTGTGGTGGTGCTTGGCTTCTCTTGGCTTGCAAATGATGTGATGAATGGGATTGGGAAAGGTATCAGGTAAATGTTTGTCAAGGTGAATATTGTTAAAAAGTGACAACAATCAATTAAAATGAAATGTAAAAATGAAATTTACTTATGTAAATACTTAGTTGATGTAGGAGCATCATTATTGAAATCTAAAAAGGTGGACGTGGAATCAGAATCGACACCTCAACACATCGAAGGAGAAAAAAAATGACCTTAAACAGGTTGGTAGTGGTGTAGAGTTTCAAATTTTGTGTTAATTAAATTAGAGTATGTAAAGTCGGGCCACCGTTTGAAACGATGGAACGAATGTAAATCCTTACATGATTGTAAATTATTACACGTGTGGGATACTTGCCATGATTAGTCATTAGGTTGCATTTAATTGAGTAGGTAACCGCTAGATAGGCGGTGATAGAATGTAATAGTATTTAGATAGGAGGATGGAGAGAAAAGAAGCTCTGGTTCCTTAGACAAGTTTTAGTTTGTGTCTGTAGGAGATAATCACTGTAATTATGTTTTCTTTGAAATGAATAGAACAGAGGAAATTGACCCAAATACACAGTGTTGATATTGTTTACAGTTTGACTTTGTTGTTATGTGTTTGTGAGTGTATGACATTCATAGTGAATGAATGAATAATTTAATAAGTTTAGTTGTTTCTCTTCTGTAAGATTGTGCAAGGAGTGCATGCAAAGCGCAAGGAGTGTGTGTGAAGAAGTCTTTTTGGACTTAAATCTTAGAAGAGATAGCGGGGAATTTTCATATGCAGAGTGTGCATATCGAGCGCAAGGAGTGCGTGTAGAAACAAACTTGTTTTAAAGTTTAAAATCTCAGGAGGTTGAGCACAGAGTATGCCAGAAGGGCATCAGAACGTCTTTTGAAGAAGAAACAGAGTGCAAGTGTTCGCTAAGGGGTGAGATTTAAATTTCATTTACCAGAAGCTCAGGAGGAGTAGTGGTTTTAAGTCTCAAGAGGAAACACTTATAAAAGTTTCTAAATTTTAAGAATTGAAGCATTCAAAGGTGAAGTGCAGAAAATTGAAGTTCAAAAAAGGGACAAGTACGGAGGATTGAGCAGGAGAAATCCTTTGGAAAAGAATTTTGAAGATTGGACAAGATCGAGGGTCAATATTCATTTAAAAAGAGCTGAAATCTTTCAATTCGTTAGATCTCGGAGAAGCAACACACTATTTAGCCATGAGGAGTCATCGAAATTTCGTAGAACCAAAAGATTTGGAAGAAGTAGAGTGAATTTCGCGAAATCGTGAAACGCAAAATCCTGAAATCATCAGGACCGTCCATTGAAAGAGGACACATAGCTACAGATCAATGTTTCACTGATTCATAAATCGATAAGTTGGAGGTAAGAGTCGTGAAGATTTGTGAAACATGAAATCACGACATAATCACAGCCGTTGGCTGGAGAGCTAGTGTGGACCATTGATATGATCTTAATATTTCGCAATTTCGAGTATCGAAGGATCAAGAGTTTGAAGGACGGGGAGTCGATTAACTTAGATAGACGATACGCGAAATCACGACGCACCTTTCAGGTAGGTGTGTGGTCAGAAGGCATGGTCACGTGGAGAAGACTGGCACTTAGTGCTTGTGCACACGAGTGAAAATTTGCAAATACCTATGGATTGTTTCTGAAAGGTTCGAGCAGGGAATCAAAGGTTGTTTCAATTCAGTCTTGAGAAGATCCTAAGACCGGGAGGTCGTGCAGCCCTTGGAGAGGAGGGGGGTCTGCACCATTAGTGGTGTGAGTTTGTGAAAACGATGGATGTTTGTATAATGGGTGGTAGTTATCGTAACTATGTAATGGTTCCAAAATAGATATATATCTATGAATCCCAAGAGATGTCTGGGCTGGTGGGTAATCCTGATTATAAGCCTATCCTGAATAATAGAGATATTGATAACTTTCCTTGTCGATGTTTCCTTGACAAACCATGAGGTTTTTACGACATAAATCTTGTGTGTTATCTGAGTTATTTATTTTTAATTATTGTCGTATTTCTTGCATTTATTATTATGTTCAGGATCTTAAAATACCAACAAATGACACTCAAAAGGTTAGGGTCAATAGTCACCATGTAATCTAGAAATTATTTATCTTCTCTAACGATGGAGATGAATGATTTAATGCAAATGTGATATAATGTCCCTCTTATTTTCCAAAGAGAATGACCTAAATCCCATTCTTACTTTCTAAAAGGTGGTAAAAATATCTCTTTTCAATTTTTCCTTTAAGAATACAATTTGAAGAAAAAAAAATAGTTAATCTTGAATCAATTCTTATTAGTCCTTGCCAAGGGGACTATAGAAATGGGTTTTCATGTTGACTCTATATTAATTAAGATCTATATAAATAAGTTTGCATGTTGAATATATATTAATTAATTTATTGACCATAAATTTATGGTGTTTTCCAATGTTTAACATTGTTCTACAAGGAAACTTTTAGGGGCTATATATTTCCCATGGGATAATTTTCCATGCTTTTTCCAAAAAAAAGATTTGCCAATTTCCATTTTTTATAAAAGTGATTTTCCTAAATTCTATAGAAAAAAATTATTTTACCTTTAAAATAGCCCAAATTTTATAGAAAATATATAAAATCCTTAGAAATTTGAATATTTTTACAAAAATATCACCAAACATTTTATAGCTTACATATTAAGGAGTAGTAAGTTTCGACAATGTTTCTACATTATGAGATAAATTTCCATCCTTAAGATTATCCATGTTGTTCTGTTGAATTTTTGTATTTTAAAAAATAAATAAATCATTTTTTTAACCTCATTGGTCGATGAATTGAACCTCTTATTATAGAGGTGAAAATGAGAATTCAAGAGGATATTTAATCTAAAATTAACAATGCACAATTAGGTTCAGTGTTTGTGCCCAATAATTCCATTTAAATAAAATATAGTCTACAACATCTACAAATTCCACTTACATTTTAGATGTTGATAATTTGTGATAGGGTGTCAGATTCCAACAAAACATTTTGACAAGCACGTTTTGATGAGTGGTAGTGATCTCTTTACCTTAGAAAATATCAATACGTTTAGACCTTGGCAAGTTGAAGTTCTAAGTTGTTCCAATCTTTATACAAAACTATGATTGGCCTATGGTTCAACCAATCCAACATTTACAAATAATAACTCAAATGTGGAACCTCGAAATATGGGTTTTCATGATAGTGGAAACCTCCATATGCATACCTTTCTCAAAAGTCCTAAATATGGATGTGGAAGATTCGGAAATACAAACCTAGTCTAGAATCTATCGGATGTGGAAATAATCCTAATGACCTTTTATTTAGAATACTGAATCCAGATATATGTATCTTTCAACAAATAATCACGAAGAATGGATCCGGATTCAACATCACATGATCCACTTCACAATGGGACTCCTTTCTATAACTCAATCTTAATTATTTTGTTGACCTATAATGTTGACCAGATTATGGGGTCTATGATCCAACTAGTGGATGTGAGTTGTCTTTATCACATGAGAACCAATAGGGTTTGGAACCCTGATTGACGTCTGGAGACCCGATTCTCAATAATATTTAACTCATACCCAATCTTCATTAGCTTTATCAAGTACTAAAATATAGTGAGTCAAACCACTCATCCGAGAGGTCGGACATCCAAATCTACCTTTAACCACTTTAACCCTAGATCCTAGATCTGGATGATCCCAATGGTTTAGAATTTAAATGGAACCTCACATAGAGGAACCTTCCATCCGAGTCGTAGGCATCTAGAAATCCTTTTTCAATAGACTTTTAACAAATTCTGGATCTAGATAGTCAAATATCCATAATTTTGGTACAACAAATTTTCCTAAATTCAACTCAGCCACTACTCGATTGAGTTTGTAATTTAATTTGATTTATTCACCATCTCTCCATTTACACTCTAATCTTCAATATTTCTATGCCAATTCGTCAACAACACAAATGCTTACAAGGTTTCAACACCCATTCAACACATAAAAATGCTCTTGTTTCCTGTACATAGATCCAATGGAAAGTAATGTAGAGAAGGATATTTCAAGTAACAATTATATCAACGATTTTCATGACACTATAACATGATAGTTGTTCCATACTCCTATTCTTTGATTAACGCTAATCACAATCTTATACACCTGGAAAACACCATGTTTTCATTACTCCTTCAAATAAATAAAATCAAGGAATGTGGGTATGCATACGACGAAATGGTTGACTAAATGTTTCATGTAGGATGTTGTAACATACCCGACCACCCAGAGGCCAGGCTACGACACTTAAACATGCTACAACACACCCAACCACCCACAGGCTAGGCACGCTGCAGTCCCAAGACTCAGTTCTATGATCTCTAATTCAAAGGCAAAGGATTTCTCAACAATGTTAGGAGCATGCACACCACATGCATAAGACAAGATCCATGCCACAACATAAGAGAGATAAACAATGTGCCATGCACAACAAATAACCAGTAGACAGGCACATTAGAATACATATCTCAGAGATAATTAAATACACAACGGAATACATTAAACAGAAAACACAGAGAGCACTTATCTTTGCAAGTAAATTTTCACCAACTGGTTGCAAACCAAGGGCGTTCCTCCCAACCATAGACGTTGTTGTTCATTTACACTCAACAACAGGTCACCCTCGAGCCAGGGCTATGGATCCAAAAGGATGAGTCCTAGTCCAAGTATAAATACACAGTAGTTGGCTAAGTATCTCTTAGGTTTCCCAACCTCACAACAATCCTAATTTACAACTCTCTTTCCCCCTTAGATTGTAAACCCCTAAGAAATGAACACCTTTCTCTGCCATGCAGTCCCTAAGGTTGTTCCATTTCTCTCCAGGGCTCCAGTGCTACTAGCCATGAAATCTCCCTACTGGAAATTCCAAGAAATCTCAGCTATGGATAGCTCCATCCAAACTACCATCAAGTTCATGCACACAGGCATCCATTCCCTCCTGGAATGATCAATAAATCATTACATCCATTCAACGATGGCTCTCCTCTTCCTGCCATTCATTTCCATGCTCAACCCAAGAGCACACGAACTTGCAGTAGTGAGTGAAGAGGAAGAAGAACAAGTGAAACAATGAGAAGAGGACAAACCAAGGGAATAACAACCCCAAAACAACTCCCAAGGGATGTTTAAATAATTGCATGAAGACAAGAGCCACATGGCCTCCCTCCCAAGAAGATTATGTAACTCCCTCTTCTCCATAAAATCAATTATGGGTAAATAAAATAATAATAACAAGACTTAGCCCCTCAAGCCCCCTCTCTCGTGGAATCATAGCCCCCTATCTCTTTTGTCCTTGTCGGTCTTGCAACCAACAATGTATTTTATTAATGTATAGGAAGTGTTACATTTCCTAGTCACTCTGGCCCCTTTTCAACTTTACCGGCTCACCAACCTAAGTCATATTTACATAATACATTATAGTTTATAAGGTTTAGAACCGGGATGTTACATCTCCCTCCCCTTATTTTGGCACTGTCCTCAGTGCACAACACCATTCCAATGTTATTAACATTACAATTCCAGGCCCTCTGGCCTTGATTCACACAGGCAATCCAACCCAATCTTATATACATAGGCACTATGGCCTAAACATGTATGCATAGGCATTCCGACCCAAAACATGTATGATGATCCTCAGAATTTATATTTCTGGAAGCAATTCCAACCAACAAGCTCTCCTTCCCTCTCAGCCCTGCACAACCCAAAGAAATGAACCCCTTTCTCTTCCATGCAGTCCCTCAAGTTGTTCCACTTCTCCTCGGCTTCAGTGCACTCGGCCAAGAAGTTTCAGAGTTGTGGGTTCCAGAACTCCAGTTGTATCAAGTCCATTGGACTTTCTTCCTTCCATGCCTTTGTCATTTAGTTGCTCCAACATCACCTTCTTTTCTCTCATAGTGTGGTACTTTTCTAGATATTCAAAATTCATTGTTTTCCTACAATATTTCAAATTAGTGAGCATGTCAGTTCAAAATTTGTGCGTAAAATTCTCATTCTTTCTCATATTGTAAGAGTAAATTTTCATAATCCAATACAATACTTATCTGTGTGGTTCATGGATCTTCATCCATATGGTTGTCTCGTTAACTTGGCTCACTATTTTCCATGACATACCCCTTGTGTGCATGACCCCAATCAAGAGCTATCAAAGTCTCCTCTTTCTTGTGGTCACTCAACTTCCAGGCCTAGTCTCAGGCATTCCCTTCGCTACTATGCAGTCCCTTAGGCGATCCATCTTGCCTGACCAAGGTTCTCTTGCACAAGAATATTTCTAGGGACACTGAGTTCTCATGTCATAAAATTAGCCTTTTCCATGCTTTCCATATTGCATATCCAACATATCATCTGTATTATACACATACATTCATCATGAGATATCATTATAACCATTTCAAATATAAATGTCAAATTTGTTTTATATAGGAGAATAAAATTTTCCAAGCATGATCTTTCTGCTCATAATGGTTGGCTCTACAACTGTACATATCAGTCTTCCTTATGGGATTACATCCCTTCCATATCCAAGACCATTCTACCTGCAATTTCCTCAATTTACATTAGACCAAAAGAATTCGTCAGTAATTATCAAATCATAATTCCCAAAACTGTTTTATATAGGAAAAATAAAACTTTTAGACATAAGCTTCTGCTCATAACTATTTGACTATTGCATCAATATGCATCGGTCTTCTTTATGTCCTTACAACACTACCATATCCAAGACCCCTTTCCTCTTTCAATTTCAACATTCCTCAGCCAAACAAATTGTCACTGTCTCATGTACAAGACATATATTCTCATAGCAATGATTCAAAACAAAATCACAAAGTGTTCTCAGAATTGTTTACAACTACAATTCAATTACTTATATTAATCCAACTATCAATTGGAATGAACTCATCATTACATACACATGTATTATCAGTCACACGGACTTTTCATAATGCCACAGTTAATAAGATAACAATCAATGTGCCAATACCCGTGGTCACATCTACACAATGCATCCATGCATTGACTACATAATACCACATAACTATGTCATGTATTCCACCATGATGAGTTTGAAGGTCTAGCCAACGATTCAACACATCATCCACACACTTCCTACTGCTTGCCTAACTATTTGGTTACCTTCCTTTTCCACCCAAACACAACACCAAGAATATAATCCTTAAGTGCTCTTTAGTTTTGGCAAAGAGGTTGCAATACAAACATCAGATATACAGTAGATACCATTGAGCACTCACATAGCACTATAGCCCTTCCATATCCGACCATATTATGGTCTCATGCATGACTAGCTCTATCGGTATTCATTGTTATATAAAGAGTATGTATCCTGAATTAACCTAGTTATGTTCCCATAACCAATCATAACATAATATGCAACTGACATTTTATATAAGTGCATTCTATAATCAACAACACTTACACACTCTAGGCCTTCGACCATTACATATCAATTTAAATACTGAAAATTAACCAAGGGAATCCTTACCTCAATCCCCTTCAACATGTATGCATCAACAGAAACTAAATGCATACCTATCTGGTTGTACCAACCTACTTGTTGTTGTCTAACCAACTGATATTTGTAGAAGCTCAAAAAATTCCCCCTTCATCATTTTTATCACCATTCCCTCCATCCTCATGGGTCTTCACCTTGATGGAAATTATCAGCAACAACAACATCCACATATTTAACCATGCTGTATCATTTTTCCTAAATACATAATCCATCCTTTAGTCATACCCAAACATTATTTCATAATAACAGACTATTCTGAGTTCACCAGCATGTTATATGCATATCCAAGCATGTACATATGAAAAATTACACATCCATATGCACCAAGCATTTACTAATATCATGCCTACCAATGCATATGCAATTTAACTTCATTGTATGCTTCATGCACTCTAGTGCATTTCTGTTTCAATTCACTTATTTATTTATCTATTTCTGTTGTAGTTGGTTTTCCTTGAATTCCTTTAGATCCTTGATGCCTTGTGTGCTCCCATTCTTCTCATATGCACTATGGTTCCCTAGGTCTGAACACTTTTCCAGCCACGTTCCACCTAGCCATTCTTTCCCACTTAGTACCATTCCCCAATGGAAATCCATTTTCATTCAGTGCCACTTTTGAAGTGAGAGAGCATTCCAATTTCTCTGCATTAGCATCTTGCTCCCACTGTTAACTCTGATTTAAGATTTTATACAGTAGATAAGTCATACCTAACAAATCCTTCCCTGGAACTCCTATGCTTGACACATAGAGATTATTCACACACCACCTCTTAAGCTCTTTGTTTTCTTCCACATCAATCTTGCAACTGTCTACACATCTCTACCTTCAAGGCTATGGAGCCTTACTTTTCCTTTCTATGCCCATTAATGACATTATTCACCTGCTAGTTTCATGTCCCATGTCAGGATTCTTTCTTTTGTAGTACCTCATCCAACTTTTGTAAGCAATGTCATGCCTCCATGACCCTAACATCTGATTCTATTCTTGAATTGATCTGGTTATACCTCTAATCCTGATAAACCTGCAAGCAACCATCTTGTTATAACTATACATATCATACAAAAATTGTCAATTAAATTTACAAGTACCTTTTCATTTATATGATAATACTATTCTTTAATTAATATATTTTTTCCTTTTTATCCTTTATTCGTAATGCTCATGAATTATATCTCTTTTAATCATGACTTTGTGTTGGTTCTTTTGTCTTCATGATTTGATCACAGACATGGATCGACTCATTATATGCTTCTATTGTGTTCTCAGTTCACAAACAGATCATATTTTGATCCTTTATCAATTCTCTGTATTATTCTAGTGTTAACTCTCTATCGAATTAAATCTTTATGAGGCACTTCCTTCAAACCATTTACATATTACCATATGCACAAAACCACGGGCTTATTGATTTGAGTGATGCCTCTTCTTTTCCCTTTTTTTCTTTATTCCATACGACCACAGGTGGTGACTAGGCGCTAAGATAATAAGTGCTTGATCACTTATCAAAATCAACGGTCACATCTTAATGTCACGATGAGCCGGACGGTTCTCATTTACTTCGGAACTTCGTCTATTCGTGGCTCCTGAATTCTGGAGTAGCAATTCCTCCGAAGTGATTACCCACCGAATGAGTCATAAAGTGGTGGTGACCGCTTGTTGTCGGTTAACACCTCCACTTACGCTATCCTTCCACTTTACTTGATCATTGGTTGGGAAAGCTCCCAAAGTAGATCAACATTCAACGTTGACTTCGGTCTTCAATGCTTCACAACTTCAGAACCTTCAACCAGGATCATATCAACGACCCTCGTCCTCTTTCATGATCAAAAATCGAGATCCACTTCAAAACTTTGGCCTTCGGAGGTCTCAAATTTCCCCGCTTGCTTCCCCCAGAATGCTTTTACCTGGAATTCATGATCTGTCGATGCGTGTCCTCCCACAGATCAATGGTTGTGAATCGATTCATATCTTTAGGCTATGAGTGACACGTGTCACATTCTAACTGACACTCCAATAATCCATATGCTCAAAACTTACTGACACATGGCACACATCCCATGTGTCCACGTCATCCCAGGTGACGACTGCAATCCACGTCACTTCGGGATTTCGGGCTTCGAAAATATCAACCCTCAACTTTTTCCGAAATGACTTTATTCGAATCTCGCGATCTACTAACGCGTGTCTCCTGTAGATTGACGGCTATGATTTCTTTGGGTCTTCGGACTTCAAAAACCTCAACTTTCAACCTTCACTTTCCCTCAAAGTGCGTGGATTTCTGCCACGTGTCCTCCTGGATCGGATGACCAAGATTCACTTCGGGTCTTCACCCGGAGTCCACGTATTTGCACCACGTGTCCTCCTTAATCAGACAACTGAGATTCACTTCAGGTCTTCACCTGGAGTCCACGAATTTGCACCACGTGTCCTCTTTAATCGGACGGCTGAGATTCACTTTGGATCTCTGGGGTCTAAAAATCTGAATTCTAAATTTCTCCTCGCTTGCTTTTTCCTGGACCGTTTTATCCGGAGCACACGATTGATTGACGCATTTCCTCCTATAGATCGATGGTCGCCAGCTACCATGGCTATTCATAGTTTTGATGTTCGAGCACTAGCATGTCACATCACTGCATGACTTTCAATTTGCGGGGGCACGCATCGACGGTTTGGAGTAACCCGCCTTTCGCCCCGCAATTCTTCTAATGCTAACATGTAACCCCTCAGTGAAACCGTGGTTTGGATTGCAGGACTACCTTGGGGAATTAAATCACATGTAACTTGGTTCCCCACAATTTCGCCTGGCCGTCGATCTCTCTCTAAGAAATCTGACGGTTTTGACTTAACCTTTGCTTCGCTTTCAATGGACGACCCTTGTTCACCTGCCCTTCGATCCAATGATATCGGATCTATCTTGATCCCACAATGGTGATTGCTCTCGAATTCGAAGAGGATGATCATGATCCTTCTAACCCTTACAAAGGATCTATGACGTTCTAACTCCTGCGTAGATTTTGCAATGCCATTCCTCTTGAGCTTTTCAACTTCACGGTTAGAATTTGATCTCAACCAGGAGACTCTAACCAATAAAATCGGCCCATACTGGCCCGATGTTTCAACCAGAAGCTCTGATACCAATCTGTAACATACTCGACCACCTAGAGGTCGATCTACGCCCCTTAAACAGGCTGCAACACACCCAACCACCCGCAGGCTAGGCACATTGTAGTCCCAAGACTCGGTTCTCTGATCTCTAATTCAAAGGAAAAGGGTTTCTAAACAATGTTAGGAGCATGCACACCACATGCATAAGACAAGATCCATGCCACAGCATAAAAGAGATAAACAACGTGCCATGCACAAAAAATAACCAGCAGACAGGCACATTAGAATACATATCTCATAGATAATTAAATACACAGTGAAATACATTAAACAAAAAACACAGAGAGCACTTATCTTTGCAAGTAAACATTCACCAACTAGCTACAGACCAAGGACATTCCTCCCAACCATAGACGTTGTTGTTCATTTATGCTCTATAGCAGGTCACCCCTGAGCCAGCGCTATGAATCCACAAGGACGGGTCCTAGGCCAAGTATAAATACACAGTAGTTGGCTAAGTGGCTCTCAGGTTTCCCAACCTCACAACAATCCTAATTTCCATCTCTCTTTCCCCCTCAGCCTACACAACCCCAAGAAATGAACACCTTTCTCTGCCATGTAGTCCCTGAGGCTGTTCCATTTCTCTCTAGGGATCCAGTGCTACTGGTCAAGAAATCTCCCTATTGGAAATTCCAAGGATTCTTAGCTGTAGACATTTCCATCTGAACTGCCATCAAGTTCATGCACACAGGCATCCATTCCCTCGTGGAATGATCAGTAAATCATTATAGCCATTCAACGATGGCTCTCCTCTTCCTACCATTTGTTTCCATGCTCAATCCAAGAGAACACGAGCTCACAGTAGTGAGTGAAGAGGAATAAGAACAAGTGAACCGGTGAGAAGAGGACGAACAAAGGGAAGAACGACCCCAAAACAACCCCCAAGGGATGTTTAAATAATTACATGAAGACAAGAGCCACATGGACTCCCTCCCAAGAAGCTCATGTAACCCCCTCTTCTCCATAAAATCAATTATGGATAAATAAAATAATAATAACAATACTTATCCCCTCAATCCCTCTCTCTCGTGGAATCATAGCCCCCTATCTCTTTTTTCCTTGTCGGTCTTGCAGCCAGTGGTGTATTTTATTAATGTATAGGAAGTGTTACATTTCCTAGGCACTCTGGCCCCTTTTCAACTTTACCAGCTCACCAGCCTAAGTCATATTTACATAATACATTATAGTTTATAAGGGTTAGAACTGGGATGTTATAGATGTATATATTGGTTGACTAAAACATATATCTCCTACGAATTATAATAAAAACTACCGCTTGTTTCAAGTATTTTCGCTCTCTTGCTTTTAAATTTTGAGTGACATAATAGTAAAACCAACCCATGTGTGAATTTATAAATGACATAGTTTTGTGGCCACAAGCCCCTTAACAAAGGAAATGAATGAGTGGATGTGTCCAAGATGTAATCTTAGTTCATTACTTGGTAGGGACTAAGCTTCCATTCAACACTTGTTTAATCAAATCTCATTGCAAAATTTGATAATGGCTATTTTTAATACGGGACAAATTTGATTTATGAAAACCTTAAACTAAGAATCAAATTTTTAAAAATGTTTTGCCATGGAATCAAAATAATATTTAAAAGGAATATTATGGCGTCAAAATAGTATTTAAAAAATGAAGTTAGATTTGTATGGTTTATTATTTTTGATTAAATAACTTTGAGGTGTATTGTATTTCATTTCAATAAAACCACGTGTAAATTGTATTACACCCACCTCATTTTGAATTTTATTTAATTATATTAAAATATGATAAACAAAGATATTGTTTTATTGATATATTGAAATAAATAATTTAATAAATAAAAATATTACATTAATTACTTTAAAAGATTAT
>SNQJ01S0037909.1:94537-113530 GCA_010110895.2 Picea sitchensis
TCCAGTTGACTAATGGTGAGATAGTCAATTGGCTAAAACATTGGAAGGATTCTGACTCCTCCAAGGATTATCACTCTATTCCTCTTTTCATTTTTTACTTCATTTTTGTGCAAGGAATATAAGTATTATCCAGGATTTGCATCCTCCTTTGGAAGTGGTGGTAACATTAATTTGTAAACTATCCTTGCAATTCAAGTTAGAAATAAAAATCCCAAAGATAAGGATGCCGATCACAATTGAATTGGAGGATGATATACCTTGGGGATGTTTTGATGGGGTCATCCAAGGTTACCCACCTTCATTTGGTGCATGGGCGATCCTATTCATTTGATCACTCATTAGTACAAAATTTGATATTCCCTAGGTCAAGGTTCAAACATGAAAGTCGAGCTCTCCTCTTTGTGGGAATTGCTATTTGTGGTTGATACCCTCATGCTATAGAAAGTTTAGATTCTAAGTGATTCAAAGATCACAATAGATTTGGTAAAAGGAAAAGTACATATTCAAGTCCCAGGATTAATACTTTTAATGCAGAGGATTGGGTATTTTTTTTATGTCCTTGAATGGTATTTCATTTCACATATCTATAGGGAATTAAAAATAATTACAGATGAGCTATCAAAGGAATCCATTTCTCTGGGCAAGGGAACTTTTTGTATGCAGGAATTTTTTGAAGGACATTCTTGTAATGAGATGAATTTCAGACTATAGAGAATGAGAAAAGTATGTAATAGATGAATTTTTGTTAAGAAATTGTCTGCACCAAGTTTTTTTATATGTATAGAAGGAAAATCATGAATAGAGGATAGTTTTTATTTAAGATTGGAGAGTACTTCCATGGACCACAATATGTATATTTCTTTATATTTGAAATATAAGTTTTTTGTTTCCTGAATGAATCCCTTTTAAGCTCTAAGATCCTGATTCTCCTTATCAATTACCTATTGATCGCCCCTGGGAAGGCATGGGAAGATACACGACTCACTAGGATCTCCTTGATACTACTTGTTTGGTTCTTCATAGTAGCCCTCCATTATGGTAAGCTTATTCTCGTTTCTTTCCAATAATGAATCATAGGTGGGTTCATTCACTCCACTTCTACCCTCACTCCACCCGCTGGTAAAATCTCTAGGGCTCGTCCTTTGTCCATCCTAAACACCCACCCACTAACTTTCAAACCATGGACATTATATATCCATAGAGAGAAACGTGTTGCATTCACCCTTCCTTGCTTCAATGCTAGTGGTCATCTTTATGAGGTCATTTTTCTTTCGTGGGTTTATATAACCAGGAAGGAATAATAGGTGGGAATAAAACCCCTGGGTTGAAAATTAGTAAGGTATATATATTGAGAAATAAAAAACTTATATTTCAAATAAAAATAAATATACATATTTAAGTCCATGGAAGGAATCTCCATTCTTAAATAAAAACTATCCTATATTCATGCTTTTCCTTCTATACATTCCTTATACAAAAACTTGTTGCAGACAATTTCTTAACCAAAATTCATCTATTACATACTTTTATGATCCTATATAGTCTGAAATTTATCTCATTACAAGCATGTCCTTCAAAAAATTCCTTCATACAAAAGGTGACCTTGTCCATAGAAAGGGCTTCCTTTGATAGCTCATCTTCAATTTTGTTTAACTCCCTGTAGATATGTGAAATGAAATACCATTAAAGAACATAAAAAACTCCCTAATCTACCGCATCAAAAGTATTAGTCTTTGGAATTTAATATGTACTTTTCCTTTTACCAAATCCACTGTGATATTTGAATTTCCCAACATCTGAAATTTCTATAGCCTGAGTGTATCAACCACAAATAACAATGCCCACAAATAGGAGATCTTGGCTTTCATGTTTGAACCTTAACCTGGGGAATATCAGATTTTGTAATAATGAATGCTCAAATGAATAGGATCCCCCTGCACCACGGGAAGGTGGGTAAACTTGGATTGCCCCATCAAAAATGCCACAAGGTATACCATCCTCCAATTCAAGCATGATCGACACCCTTATCTTTGGGATTTCATTTCTAACTTGAATTCAAAGGATAGTTTACAAATTAATATTTCCACCACCTCCGGAGGAGGATGAAAATCCTGGAAAATACTTATATTCCTTACACACCAAATAAAGTAAAAAATGAAAAGAGAAAGAGATTAATAACCCTTGGAGGGGTCATGATCCTTCCAATGTTTTATCCAATTGACCAGCTCACCATCAGCCCCCTGGAAGAAACTTTTCATGGATTTGGAAATGACTTCCCTCACCTGCTAAGTAAAAGAACATAGTAAAAATAAATGGAGGGTTGTTTACTCACTTTTCAAGCATAGAGCACATATTTTGGGGCCGATCCAGCCTCTCCTTAATCTATTTTCTCATGGAAGCAAACTATTTTCCATTGCCAGCCAACTCAATATCTTCACTTTTTGTGGTGCATGAAAAGACCAAATGTACTTCCACTGCCATTTTCTTTCCGCATCTCCATTCAACTAAGATAAAATAAGGTAACCTTGCTTCATTGAATATTGACCGAAATTTTCATTTTGAGCCCAGATGAAAAAACATTCTTCATCCTCTTGTAATAAAATCAAGTTTGAGTATAATAGGTCTGTGAACTCATCCCACTGATCAACTTTATTTACTTCAAGCTCCAACATCACAGTTGATTTCCATATGCTTCTTCTTAAATTATCCACTTCTCCCAACCTAGCATCCCAAATTGAGAAAATGCCATGATCATGGATTTGATCAACCAACTCTGCAAAGATCTTGAAACCTATTTCAACACCAACCCAAATACCTTCCCCAATCTTTACACTTTTTCCATTTCCCAGTTGCCAAATTGTCCAATCTCCTATCAATAAGAAGGCATCAACCATCGCTTTTCAACTGATAAAGTTGTTGGCAACTAATTTTTAAGGGCATCTAAACCAGTCCATGAATGCCACCATTGTAATGTACTTTGAAGACATCAGCCTACCGCAAAGGATTTGATTGTTGAAAAACTGCCATAATCTTTTTTACGTTAAATATTTGTAGAACAAATGAATATTTTCAATTCCCCATCCTCCTAGGTCCTTGGGAATCACCACTCTAGACCATTTCACTAATGGAATGGCTCTTGCCTCCTTTTCTGTGGTCCATATACAATTGAAACATATCTTCCTATTCTTATCTAATTCTTGAGAGGAAAAAAATTAGAAGAGTGAGACGCCCCCCCCCTCCCCGATAGTCATCGATTAGACCATGTTGGCTCAATTAATTTTGGGGAACAACGAAACAATTAATGAAGCAGTTTAGAAATGGAACAAAAAATGAGAGTGTGTCAGATATTAGGGAAAAGCAGTGCTGGACAAGCGGGGGAGCGAGGAGGAAATGGTTGGATCATGGACTGGCTACACGTAAGAATTTAGAATGTGGAAAAACCTAATCCACTTAGGGTTAGGGTTTTGGTCCTTGTTGTAAGGGTTTTAACCCATTTTTTTAGTATAAATATGTATTGTAATATCTTAGGATATCATGTCATGAGAGTTAGTCTTGGATGATTTCTGAGTCATTAGTTTTTGGTTGAGAGCTATGGAGATAATATTGAATCAGTTTTGGAGAAAGAGTTATGGATTGTAACTAAGGGTCAGGTCACAAGTTGTGGATATTGGTGCTACACTGGTCAACCTCACATATACATGTTCATTTCATATGCACTTCTTATGTAATGCACATAGCGCATTGAATTCATGAAGATGAATAAAGAAGAAAATAATGTGAGATCTTTGTGGATGTATCCTTGTGGGGGTGAACCATGGTAAAACATTGTTTCATTGTGTGGAATGTTTCTTTTATGTCTTGCAATGGTATATGATGAATGAATGAATGAATGTAGTAGTAGTATAATGCAACACACACTAGATCAGTTATGATATTTATTGCAGAATGAATGTTAATGAATTAACATGGTTATAGAATGGTAGATATGATATATTTGTGGTAGAAAGAATGTCTAACATCCCCAAGAACAACATCCCTTCCACAATTACTGACATCTGGGTCCTGCAGTCACCGATAATCCATCTTGGGTGAGACTTTATTGTGCACTCTGTGTGTAGTGTTTCCTTCTAGTCTCCAGAAGGGCATATAGTTTACATGGTTTTGTTGGAAACCTAAAGTAGAACCCAGGTCAAAAAAAACATATTCCAACAAATGGTTTCATTGCCGGCTAGAACTCAGAAGAGAAAATTGGAAGGGATTTGTGGAGTAGGACAATGAAGAGAATGCAGTGGTAGAAGGTATGTTTATGTTGTTTTTCTTCATATGAGATATGATCGATATATTATTACAATGATGAGTGTTCCATATATATGGAACATATGGTGACCATCCATGAAAGGATGCATCCCTTGAATAATCAATAACTATTTATTATTATCATTTACTTTATTATATATGATATTTAATAATCAATAATCATATTATTAATTATTATTCTAAGAGAATATCTTTTGATGTTGTCCAAACATCAACACTCCCTCTCAATGAGGGAGACATTCTGCATCATGCCAAGCTTGTCTCTGAAGTATACAAACTGCACCCTAGACTCATGACACTTGTCTGTCAATCTTGGGAGACGTCTCTCTCCCACCTGAACCAAGGAGAAACTCCTTATGCGGCTCTCCCTTTTGATCCAATTGACTCTCTTTGAGATCAGGTTCACTCTGGGTCCACATGTAATAGCATATAGAATCTTGATTATTTATCATTCCTTGTCAAATAACCATGAATAGGACAAAGACCACACCAATATATTTCACCACAAGTACACACCTGTGAGCGAATGTCAGCCTGATGCTAACTAACACATGAAAAAAAAAAACACTTCAAGCACCTAGAGTCCATATTATTCCTTGTCATGATCAAGGAAGGACTATGTCTGGGCCCATTTACCACAAGTGAACCTTTATGATAAATTTATCCTATCTCCCTTGGTCTGTAGCCCAATCTAGGAGAATTTATGCCCGATGTTGAAACATAAACACTACCTCTTAGATAGGGAGGTATTTTTCCATAGTAGAACACAATTATTGTCCAAAGACACACAGTCTCTACCAGTGGTACTCAACCACCATAGTAGTAAAAGGTTTGTCACACATGACACTCCCATGTGGACTTATAGAGGCTACTCCCTCTAGGAACACTCAGGGTCAACTCCCCATAGTGTGTGACATCAAGGGTCAATTCCCATAGTGTGTGATGTCAAGGGTCAACTCCCTTGACATGTCCTCATGTGCTCTCCACATGGGACGTGTCCTCATGTGCTCTCCACAAGGGACGTGTCCTCATGTTTTTATTCATATGAGATATGATCGATATATTACTGCAATGATGAGTGTTCCATATATATGGAACATATGGTGACCATCCATGAAAGGATGAGTCCCTTGAATAATCAATAACTATTTATTATTATCATTTACGTTATTATATATGATATTAAATAATCATATTATTAATTATTATTCTAAGAGAATGTATTCCGATGTTGTCCAAACATCAATAGTTTAGACCATGGAATCCTACTAAGTAGGAGATTGAAAGATGGTTGGAAACAAAAGACCTTGAGTTTGCTCATAAAGAAAATAGAAGCTCCAAGTATACATCCCACCAGTATTTGGAAAGGTATGTGTTTACTGATATTCATGAGGCCTTTTTCTATTATTTTCTAGAGTTGTTGCAGGAGTGGATATTAAGGTTGAAGAATAATCACCTGACTAACCGGATAGGACCAGTAGAGTGGACTACTGAGAATATTGTGCATTTAGAAAGGGTCAATAATAAATTCATGCGTGCAGTCAATTTCTGGCTAGACAATATTATTGCAGGATTTATTACTGAGTTTGCAGTGGATATTGCGAAGTCATACACTATTGCAGAGCAAGATCTTTTGAAGGGACCAAGAGGAAGGTATCTTAGTTCACTTTACATGTTGATCTAGATTTTATTACATGATAAATATGTCATGAAAATGGAGTCAGACAATTAAATGACTTTGCGTGTATAGGGAGACTGGGGGAAGCACTAAGGATGATCTGAGATATGGAGAGGGCTCTAGAGAGAGGCCAGAAAAGGAAGCAATGGACCCCATTATGATGGATGAAGAACAAACTAGGGAGATAATGGATAGAACGGGAGTGACGTGTAGGGAAAGACCCTACCGATATAATATCAATAGTAAGAAGAGGGCAGTAGCCGAGCGGGAGGGATTAGATAGTGATAAGGAAGAGGTAGAGGATCTATGTGCTACAGAGAAGATTGAGGAAATCATGCACACCACATATGAGAGGAAAACGATATTTCAAGGGTCTGGCACAAAGGAAGGCTCTCCATTCCAGATCGGAATTAGTGTGGAACCCACAACCCCATGTGTGACTAATACATCTGAAGAGAAAGAGTTGGTTAACTAACCAACGATTAGTAGTAGAAGGATTTTAGTAGGATGAGGGTCTAGTAGAAATTAAAGTGGAAGTACAAATTCAGATAGCAGTAGTTAGTTATCTACACTATGCAGAGGTGGTAGTACAACCAAATTTGTAATGGCAGGAGAAGATCTAACTTTTCAATTACCATAATTTCATGGATAAGGGTCAAAGACTCAGAGAATCATCTGTTTATTTGTGAGAACATTTGGATAGATAAACATATTACATATGAAGATACAAAAGTGGCACAATTTTCAATTACATTCGAGGATCGCACACTATATTGGTATATGGGCCTCTCAGTAAACAATCCACAAGGAGCACCTACAATCGTCGCATATGTGAATAAAGCACTAATCAATGAATTCTAGTGACCAAGTTCAAAAGACCAGTTCATGAATGAGATGGTAGAAATAAAACAGAAGCCAAGAGAGTTAGCTTGGGAGATTGATCAGAAGTTCAAGAAATTGAAAGGTAATTTGAAGCACCCTACCACAGATATGTAGCATAGGAATCTATTTGTTAATTCATTATTGTCACATCTTAAGTATCCATTGAGGCAACATAAGTTCTAGAATCAGGCTGAGGATCTGCAGGCAACCTTACAATTGGAGGATAATTAGTATAAGATATCGATCCAGCTGTAGAAGAGCTAAGAGAATATCTCAAGAATCTATCATTTTAGTTGAATTGGAATAAAGGAAAGGAAAAGAGGGAATCTCTCTGGTGTACATTATGCAAAAAAAAAGGACACTATAAGAATGAGTTCCCAACATTTGCGAAGTACTTGGGATCAAGAATGCCAAATCTGTAACCCGCGGGAGGACCATGGTGTGAAATATGTATAACACATGGAAATGATCCTTATCATTGTTAGATGATGCAAAAGTATCAAATAGTTCCTAAGGGTATATTTTGTAATTTTTGCAAGTTTTTTGGACATTAAGAAAAGGATTGTCGAACTTTGGAAATGATGAAGGAAAGGAATTCATATGCATATAGGATGCAGGATGAACCTATGACAGGTCCACATGTGCAATAGTATAATAAAGTGCAATAGTTTACAACACCATCATAGTATAATAATGTGGAGTCATAGTACAATCAGGTACCACAGTACAATACATCGCGTGAAAACAATCAAGGTAACAAAGAAGGATTCAGAGGAGGAGGTCATGGAGGAAGAGGATTTGGAGGAGGTAAAGCACTAGTAACTTGTCACAATTTTCAGAAACCTATACATTATGCAAGGTATTGTCCACAATCACCAACGAAATGCATGTATTTTCATGCAACATATCATGATTAAAAATACTTTCTGACACTTCTAACAAGGATACAGGAAAAGAGAAACCAGAATAATCAAAATGTTCAATGGATTGCTATGGAAACCAGAGAAGAGGATGGGAAGAAGATCAATATAGTTACTAGAGGTGGAAGCAAGACAGGAGGAGATGCAACAAAGAATAATTAGGACCAATACCAGTGGGTCAGAAATAATACAACACCTGACAACATTTTGATGCACACAAGGAAAATGAGACATTCAAGCATGTTAGACATGGGATTTTGCAGGAGAATATTGCGTCTACTTCAGGCACAAATCTAGGAGATGGTGTTCCAGTATATGACATGCCTCATCTATTTGATCAAACCAATAGAGATCAGACTTCAGAACAAGTAAGTAATCTTAGAAACTTTTTGGGGCCTTGCTTGAATTTGTTGAATGATAAAACATCTCTACAAGTGTTACAAAGTCTGTTAAAAAAGTGCAATTCTGAAGAATAGATAAAACTAGAATAGAAGACAGTCAATCGGGTATGTAAGAAGATAAGGACAAATAGATAATTCATATTGAATGGATAAATTGGAGACATTAATATGGGAGATATTATACTATATTTGGGGTATGAGGTAAATGTTCTGCCTAAGAAGACATGGGAAGCCATGGGGGAACCTACACTAGGGTTTTCACCTATTTAGTTGAAACTAGAAAATCACCATAGAGTGGTACCGATTGGAATATTGAAGGGAATAACATCGGATCTGGATGGTGTGCACATTATGGCAAACTTTGAGGTGATTGACATAGTGGATAACACTACACCTTATCCAACATTGTTGGGACTAGATTGGACATTTGAAAATCATGCGATCATCAACTTGAAGACGAAGAAAATTATTTTTGACTCAAGAGAGTATAGAGTTATAGCATCCTTAGATCCTTTAGAAGGTGTAAGATATGTTGAATCTGTGAAATAAAACTTTATCACACATGAGGTAAATCGTTTTTATAGAACTATTGCATGCGAGGAAGATTACATTAACCCAGCTACAGATGGAATGCTTAGTTGGAGAAGCATTAATTCTTGTGCCTCAGATTTAGATACAAGACTAGATAATTGGAAGCAACACTTACATGAGATATCTACCAGAATATGTGCAAGAATGATGCATGCGCTAAGATGGATTGGCTCATAGTTAAGATAACCTCCATGTTTTTATGGTCAAAATGATTTGGAAGAACTTTTAATAAATTTTGAGTTAGATGTTATGGAAAATGAAAGGTTATTATTTTTAGATATTGCATTGAAAGAAACACTTGCACATTGGTGGGGTACTCACAAAGAGAAGATCAATAACTGGCATCAATGCAAAAGATTACTGCACATTAGATTTGGTGCAGAATGTGAGAATAATTATTTGGAGAAGTATGATGGAATGGGACAACCCAAATAACATATAGACAGATGCATGGTCCAATGGAGATTGGTACCACCAAAGGAATGACCACATCACTTCATTCATACATTAGAAGGCATCCATAGGAATTGGTGTACAAAACTGGAACTATGTAGAGAAACTACAAATTGGGAGGAGATGCAGTAGAAGTTTGTCATTACATTTTCATTCGAACATGAGAACCCAATGATGGATATATCACTAAATTTGGTAAGAGAGAGGATCTTTGAAGAACCTGAAGTTGAAATTGTCACAACTTATCGAAATCAAAATCTAGTAGACAGTCAGACAATTACTACATTGTTACCATGTCGCAGAAGATGATCCAATAGAACAAAACCCATGCGATGTTCAGATCAAAAAATTTAAAGGGGAAAGAGAATTAGAAGTTCAAAAGTTAGATTCAAAAGAATTCGTTGCACCATTGAGGATAAATAAAGTCAATATTGGAACAGAGGAGAGTTTGAATATTGCAAGTATTGGTGACTATTGGGACAACCAAACAGTGGAAAGTATAACAAAGTTACTACGCAAGTATAGTGATCTATTTCCAACGAAATTTTCAGAGATGAAAAGGGTAGCAGGAGAACATGGAGAAATGAAGATTACTTTGAGACCAAATTCCATACCAATCAAACAAAGACCTTATAGGTTGAATCCAATATATAAAAAAAAAAGTTAAGGCATAGACTGATAAGATGTTAGAGGATGGTATAATAGAACCTATTGAAGAATCAGAGTGGACTATCCCTATGGAAGTTCAAGAGAAGAATAAAGGGGGAATAAGGATCTATGTATACTTGATTAAGTTGAATGATTTATGTTTGCATGATCCCTTACCTACTCCATTTACAGATGAAGTACTCGATAATGTAGGAGGACAAGAAGCATACTCATTTACTGATGGATTTTCAAGGTATCACCACATCAGGATAGCACCAGAGGATCGTCATGAGACTACATTTTCCATATAATGGGGATCATATCAGTACATAGTGATGCCTTTTGGATTGAATAATTCCCCTGCTATTTCTTCAAGAGTAGTGGTATATGCATTTAAGGATTTTATACATAAACTTTTGGAAGTTTATTTGGATGATTGGAAAATATTTAACTTGTTAAAGGATCAATTTGAAGTCTTAATATTGATGCTAGATAGGTGTAGGAAGTGTCAAATTTCATTGAACATTAATAAATGCATATTCAGTGCACCATTTGGAATTTTGATAGGGCATGTGGTGTGTAAATAGGGTTTATTGGTTGATCCTATGAAGATTGTTTTCATTGTTGATTTACCACCACCAAAGTTAGTGCGCCAGTTAAAATACACACTTGGTCATATAGTCTACTATGGGAAGTTTACAAGGGGATATGCATAGATTATTGCACCCATGGAGAAATTGTTAAAGAAGGATATCAAGTTTCAGTGGAATAATGAATGCTAACAAAGTTTGGACATATTGAAGGAGAAAATGGTGACAACACCAATTTTGTTGTTTCCATATTGGTCAAAATAATTCCATGTTCATGTGGATGCATCTTCAATAGCACTTGGAGAAGTATTGACACAATCAGGAGAAGGTGATATAGATCACCCAATAGCATTTGCAAGAAGGAAGCTTTCAAATTCAAAGTAGAATTATAATACAACAGAAAGAAGGTTTGGCTACGCTGTATGCATTGCATAATTTCAGACATTATTTGTTAGGCCAACACTTTAAAATGTTCACATATCACTCTACTCTTAGATACCTAGTCAACAAGTTAGTGTTGGGGGGAAGAATATGTAGATGGTTGTTTTTATTTCAGGAGTTCGATTTTGAAGTAGTTGTGAAAATTGGAAGACTGAATGTAGGGCTAGATCATCTGTCCAGGATAGATAATGGAGAGGAACCAATCATATTGGAGGCCAATTTTCCTGATGCACAACTCTTTTCAGTGTAGATTGTTGATGAATATTTTGCTGACATTATTGAATTTTTTAGTATAGTATTTTTGCCAAAGGAATATAATATTGCAAAGAAGAAGAATTTGGTGTTTAGAGCTATAGATTGCCAACTTATTGCAGGACACCTGCATAAATTAGGAGTAGTTAATATTCTAAGGAGACGTTTCATGGAACATGAATGTCCTATTATTTTAGAAAAAGCACATGAAGGAATAACTCAAGGACATTATGCAGGGAAAGATATTGTGCACGAGATTATGGTGGCCAATAGTTTCAAAAGATGCAAAGGATATTTCCATAATTGTGATGTCTGTCAGAGGGTAGGAAAGCCATCCAAGAGGGATGAGATTCCCCTTAAACCTCATATAACTCTCAAAGTGTTTGAAAAATGGGTAGTATACTTTGTAGGACCAATCAATCCACCATATAGAAGGTTACGAGCAAGGTATATCATTACAAGGACATAATATTTAACTAGATGGGATGAAGCAACAACAATAAAAGATTGCAACATGAAAACTATAGGGCACTTCCTATTCGAACAAGTAATCACAGGATTTGGATGCCCTAGAATTTTGATGAGTGATCATGGGACTCAATTTATCATTAGTACCATCTAGGAAATGAATGAAGAATTTGAGATACATCATCATAAGAGAAATCCATATCACCCTCAGGCTAATGAAATAGTGGAGGCATTTAATAAGATATTAGAGAATTCCTTAACTAAGATTTGCAATGTAAACATGGATGATTGGGATTTGAAGATACCAACAGTGTTATGGGCCTATAGAACTACATGTAAGAAACTCACAGAGAATACACCTTTCAAATTGGTGTATGTATAGAAATCAATAGTTCCTTTGGAGTAATTGATACATATTTTACGCATTTCATCCATTACAAACATGAAAGAAAGAGGCGCAGTACAAGAAATATTGGCTCAACTCATGGTACTAGAAGAAGACATGATTATAGTTGGTTGCCATCAGGAAGTATAGAAAGAAAAGGAAAAATATTGGCATGATAGGCACATTAAGAAAAATAAATTTAAGGAAGGATATCTGGTTCTCCTCTATGACAACAAATATTTGCAACACCTAGGGAAATTCATGATGCATTAGCTAGGGCATTTTGAGATAAATTTTGTCATAGATGGAGGTGTTGTGTAGTTGTAGGAATTAGCAGGTAAGGAGATTCAGGGATTGGTGAATGGCAGTCAAATGAAAATGTATAGGGACATTCGACCTACTAAACCTTAGTAGTTGAAACATAGAATATTAGAGTTGTACATAGTGTATATAGTAGGAGTTAAAAGAGACAAAGAAGAATATTTTTTTTTGGAAAAATAAGAAAAAGAAAAAAAGATGCAGTATATAGATAAGTGGTAGACATGCAGTTGGATAATATAGCATGCAACAGATAGTAAGTGGTGTGAAAAAACAATAATACCCTTCATTCCAGAGAAAGGTACTAGACATAAAATGCAATGTGATGGGACAAAAATCGATTGGAAAAAGGAAAACGGTTGTGATTGGAAAAGTGGGATATGACAGAGAATTTATGATAGAAAATATAAAAGTAGGAAATGTGAACAAGAAGACTCTTTGTGACTGGAATAAATCGACAGATAAGGAGTGAAAACACATAGCGAGTAGGTGATTTTGAGGTGATTCAGTGAATATTCAGAAAAAAACTATTCGGATTCAACAAAATGGCACCACCAAAGGTTGGATCTCCTAGTCGAATCGCAAGGAAAACATACAGCACCATGAGATGTCCATAGGATCAAGAATCCCCTGAAGAAGCAAACCCCATTCACATGAAAGTAGTGGTGGACTTAGATTCCATTCCTTCACTAATTATCGAGTCGGTTATCCCAACGATTGTGGAGGAATAGGAACAACAAATTCCAGCAACTGAGGAAATGGAGGTCAATCTGAGGTTCGAAGAAAAAAACCCTACCGAAAATCAAAACCCTATACAACAACTTGGCATAGGAGAACCACAACAAATGAGTGGGGAATATGATGAGAGAACAGAATCAGATGAACCTGGAGGAAAAGCTGTAAAAGTGCAACAACCTATCGCAAAATCAACACAAAAGACAAAAGAGTAGGTATAGGTGGATGATGTTGCAAAAAAACAAGATTTGGATGCAGAAGCAGAAGAGGATGCACACCAAGAAGCAGGGACATCGACATAAACAATGAAGACAAAGGGAAAAAAAAATAGTACATATATCATCACACAAACAAAAAGAAACAACATTGACACTGTCGCGCATACTCGAAGGAGTCATGATCCTTCCTGACATATTAGGATGTGTGGAGAAAATGAAGTATTATGATCACAATATAACAGAAAGGGACAAGTTCCCTGAGTTTGCACCACAAGTATATATGGATATCAAAGGAACAATTTTGTTAGGAGTTGCAATTTTAGAGCCAAAGCAGTGGATTGCAGGGTTGTATAACACAGGGATAATGAACTTGCTAGAAATCCCTTATTTTGGGTGGAATTAGTGCATGGGGGTATTCTATGGATGTATATACCAATATCAATAGATGTTGATTTAATTGCATAAATTACCAGTTTTCCAACTAATAGAGAAAATCCAGAACAATATTTAGATGACAAGACAAAGGAGAAATCCTTGGTAGAGGAGATGAAGAAGACATATGGAACTGAGAGAGGGTCTCAGGGAATCATAATTAACAAAATCAGTGAACCTGCGATGAGGATGAAAACAAAGTTGATGGATTGCAAAATTTTAAGAAACTTTCGCAAGGAAGAAGCAACTACAAGAGTTATAACAGTAGCCCCACGCCAGTGCATGAAGGGGACTTTACTCAGCTGGAGCCCATATTTACTGATTTTTTTTTTGGAAGACTACAAAGATGCACAGGATTTGGGAACATAGTTCCATTATGCATGGCTGATAATATTGATAGCTTTGGTGGGTTGGGGAGAACCCAAATAGAATGAATTTTTCCCAAGGCCATAAAAGTGCCACACAATAAAGTATACACCATTGTGGCACACTTCAGATGCAAGACAAAGGAAGGAAAATTCCAACATATTTTTTATGTATTTTGATGAGATGTCAAAAAAGGTGGTTGATACATGGAGAATACCACCAAAAGTGGTGGAAGAGCATCAGATCATAAATAATTTTAAGGCTTCCAGACACAACATGTGGATTCAAGCAAAAAGGAACCTCAAGAAAGAATGGCTACAACTAAGATACTGTGTGACATTAGATAAAGTGAAATGGGCCATGAAAGATTGGCCCGAAGAATGGAAGGTACCAGTAGTTTCCAAGAAGGGATCAAAAGGTAAGAAACAAGAAGAAGCTGACACTTCACACATAACAAACAACCCAGTAATGAACACATTAAATGTAATAGAGCACGTGAAGGAAACATGGGGGAGTGCAATAGTTAGAACAAAAAGGAAGAATAACCTTATTATGAATCCTTCCATGCAGGAGAAGGACCTCATAGAAGTAATAATGGAGAAGCGCGGAAATAAACTAATGTTGGAACACAGAAGGATGTTAATTTTCCTACGCGGGAGGAACTAGGAGGAGGAGATATCCTATATATATACATACCAGGGACTACAACACAGACTGAGACACTTCCCATGAAGAGGATAGTCTTGCATTCATGAGGACAATGCAAGAAGATGAAGGCACACAAGGGTGTCCCTAAATTTACAATCACAGAGGATGATGCGAAGATCGTCATAGAAAGAATTCAGGATCACGCAACAGAGGCATGGGATGATGTAGAGAAGAAAAGAGAGAATATAGTAAAGAAGTTGACATAAGTAAAGGATTCACTAGAACAACTACAACTCACTACAATGCACCAGAAGGAACATGTGCAGCCACAAAAAATGTCTTAGAGAAGAACAATTCTAGCATAGGAGACGGTACATATCATAGCGTTGGGGAATGAATTTTTTTTATCATTCAAAACATGTTACAAGTTGATGAGGAGACAACACATAATCATTTGAAGGACATATATCAACTGGAATTGGAATTGTCCGAGGTTCCAACGAAAGCACTGTATAAATTACAAATCATTGTCGCACAGGAGATTCAATCAAGGGCCCGAGCAGATGCGACATATTTACAATTGGATAAGAAAGTAAGTGACACACTGCATATAATAATCAATCAAGTGCAAGTTGAGAGGGACAAGCAAAGGAGTGCACTGACAAAATTGAGAAGCAGTTCGAAGAAGTATTCAAGACAATTCCTGACAACACAGAAGAGGGGAACATACCGATAGAAGAGAATATTGGGAAGATAACGTAGACAATGGAAAATTACAGAAGCCACATCATATATTTCATGGAACTCCTACAACCAAGAACTTCTCCAGAAGTCAGATCACAAAGGAAGCAGGAGGTCACATGCCATAAGGAGAACATTGCATAGATAATTCAGGAAATCACATAGTTATATCATAGAAGTGTGCAATTATGAACTCATCTACAAAAGGATGAGAAACTGTAGGTCTTAGACAAGAAAAAAGGAGTAAACACTGTAGTGCAATACTTGAAGAAAAAACATAATATGATGACAATACAAGATAGGTTGAGAAGAGCGCAAGAATTGAAAAACCTGTAGGCATAGCTAAAGAACATTCAAGTAGAGAAGCAATCAAGGCATGCATAGTTGGAGCCACTGCAAGAGGAAGCAGAACAAATGCTGACAGATATTGATGCAACCAAGGGGAATATTGAAAACATTATCTTGGAGACTAAGTATTTGTTGAAGGAGCATATCATTGCATAGACTATGGAGTATGTAGCAGAGAAGAGTGCATAGGTGAAATCTTGAACTGAAGACATTTCAGGGAGATTCCAGGAGTCAGAGAAGTTAGAAAAGTTGTAAACATTGACTAATTATCTTAGTCCAATCCATAGGTGAGTGTTGGGGGCTTGTTGGCACAGGTCATTTTGGGGAACAATGCAACAATTAATTAAGCAATTGAGAAAGGGAGCAAAAAAGGAGCGTGTGCTGGATATTAGGGAAAAACAGTGTCGAAAAATAAAGAGAGTGACGAGGAAACGACTGGATTGTGGACCAGTCGCGCGCAAGAATTTAGAATGTAGATAAACCTAATCCACTTAGGGTTAGGGTTTCACTCCTTGTTGTAAGGGTTTTAACCCATTTCTGTAGTATAAATATTTATTGTAAGATCTGAGGAGGTCGTGTCATAAGAGTTATTCTTGGATGAGTTCTAAGTCGTTAGTTTTTGGTTGAGAGTTGTGGAACTAATATTGAGTTAGTTTTGGAGATAGAGTTATGGATTGTAAATGAGGGTCAAGTCGCAAGTTGTGGAGCTTGGTGTGACACTGGTCAACCTCAAATATACATGTGCATTTCATATATGGGCATAGCGCAATGAATTGATGAAGATGAATAAAGAAACAAAAAATTCCATATATTTGTGGACATAGCCTAGGGGGTGAACCACGTTAAAACATTATGTCATTGTATGGAATGTTTCTCTATGCATTGCAATGGTTTATGATGAATGAATTAATGAATGAATATAGTAGTAGTAGAATGTAACGCGCACTGGATCATTTATGATATTTACTACAAAATGAATGTTAATGAATGAACATGGTTATAGAATGGTAGATCTGGTATATTTGAGGTACAAAGAATGTCTAACATCCCCATCAGCACCATCCCTTCCATGATTACAGACATTTGGGTCATATAGTCACCCATAAGCCATATTGAGTGAGACTTCATTGTGCACTATGTGCCCATTGTTTCCTTCTGATCTCTAGAAGGGCTGATGGTTTGTAGGGTTTTGTTGGAAACCTAAAGCAAAACATGGGTCAGCCCAAATGTTCCAACATACCACACCTCTACTCTGAATTGAATTTTCTTTATCATCGATAGCCTATATCTGAACGACTAAGAGTTTGGTTTTAATACAAATCCCAAGTATTTTAGACCAACCTCTATACTTTTCCAAGCGAAAGGGAATATATCAACCACCTAATATAATAAATTCTCTTGCACTTAGTTTATCAAGAAAATTGACTTGTTGTGATTTAGATTCATCCCTGTGACTACACGAAAGGAGGTCATAAATTCATTGAATTGGAGAAGTTCTTGTTCTGATCCTGCACCGAAAAGAAAAACAATGTCAACAAATAGTAAATGAGAAATAATTTATGAATCAAATATTTTTAGGCCTTGGAGAAGCCCATTCCTCCTAGCATTTTTGATAAGAAAACTCAAACCCTCTATGACAATGAGGAACAGGAAGGGGGATAAGAAAACTCAAACCCTCCGTGACAAAGACCCCTAGTGGAATGAAAGGAAGTCGAGGTTGCTCCATTGATAGGAGCAATGGATAAGGGGAATTCAATGCAACCCATTATCCAATTCATCGTGTTTAAATTCACACCCAATTGAATTAAGGAAAGCCTAACAAAAGTCCAATTGATTTTTCCATAATATTTGGATAGGTAAAGTTTCATGACAAAGGGAGGTGGTTTTTTAATTTGATGGTGTGAAAATTTTCTTAAGTGATAGAGACATCATCATGTATTTGGTGTTTTTTTGAGAAACCATATTGTTCTTTAGAGAATAAATCACTTAAAATGGGATTTAACCTATAGGTGATTATTTTAGCTATGATCTTGTAAATCAAATTGCAGCATGTGATACTGGTCTAAATTCCTCACAAGTGATTGCTTCTTTATTTTTTGGTATTAAAGAAAGGAAATTTGTGTTGAAAGACACCCATATTTTTTAGGATTCTTAATATTCTTTTACCACTTTTAGAATGTCATCTTTGAGAAGATTGTAAAATCCAAGGTAGAATTCTACTTTCATCCCATCTAGACCTGGGTTTTTCTTTTTCTTTTTGAAAGGATGATAGAGTCTCTAATATTTCCTTTTCCATGATCTCTTCCATTAAAGATAAATTAATTTCCCCATCGATGGATTTAGGAAGAAACGAGATAACCTTTTGTATCTCCCTAATTGGACAACTTGGTGGAGATTTTATGATATTTGAAAAATATTATTTTCCAAATTATGCGATTTCCTCAAAATAAGATCTTACCCATCCATCAATATCTTTTATTTCATTCATGGTGTTAACTACCTTGCAGTAGTTTGCATAATTTTGAAATATTTTTGTTTTATAGTCTCCTTTCTGTTTCCATATCGCCTGACTTTTGAGATGCCATTTGGATTCCTCATTGGCTAATAAATATTTCTTGTGTTTCATGATATCCACCAACAAGGTTTCCTAAACCCTAGAGAGATAATCATTCAGTTGATCTATCAATAACAAACCAATGGAAAATTGCACCTATTTCAACCTTTCCTTTTCTTTTTTGTAAAAATACTTTACCCATTTTGAAGTTGCATTTTTTATATTGGAAATTTTTATGGAAAATTGTTCCATATATGAACGACCATCATCCACTATTAGCGAGATCCAATTTTTCTGCACCAAATTTCGATACTCCTCTTCTCAAAGAAAACATTATTAAATTTCAATGGGGATGAAGGACACAATCATTTTTCTTCCATGACCAACAAAATTGGCATGTGATAGGATTTGCCTCCTATCACCACCCTTGACTTGAAAAACCATTGAATTTCAAACAATGTCTAGGAAAGCAGAAATATGTCTATCCATTTGGCTACCATATCCTTCCCTTTTGTCCCATTCCTCCAATTCTGAACCAATTTAGCTGGCTCCAAATCAATTAGGCGATATTGCTACATCCAGTGGGAGAAAAAAATACCTTGTGAAC